>JAANDH010000480.1:0-33784 GCA_011799765.1 Nymphaea thermarum
CATAGCTACACCTAGTGTTTTGAACACTAAGTTGACTGCCTCGGATGGGACTGCAGCATATTCCAATCCTACATTCTTTCGTAGCATTGTTGGTATGTTACAATACTTAACTTTCACACGGCCCGATATTGTATATGCTGTAAATCAGATCTCCCAATTTATGCATGCACCTACAGAAGGCCACATGGATGCCACAAAGTGAATCTTACGATACCTCAAAGCTACTCTTGGAGATGGACTAGTCTACACAAAATGCCCCGATGTTTCACTTGGACATAACATTTATACCTATACTGATGCAAACTGGGCAGGAGATCCCGATGACCGACGATCAGTTTCAGGTTTCTGTCTCTTTCTTGATTCTAATCTCATTTTTTGGAGCAGCAAAAAACAACGTGCGATTGCACGATCTAGTACTGAGGCAGAATATAGAGCTATGGCTGCTGGGACAGCTGAATAATCATGGTTACAACATTTGCTTGGAGAGCTCACTCTTCCTATTGTGACAACCAGAGTGCCATAAAAATTGCATTCAATCCAGTTCTGCATAACCGCACCAAACACATAGAGATTGATCAGCATTTCATCCGTCAGAAGGTTGAAGAAGGTGAAATCTTGCCTATGTATATACCCACCAGTGAACAAATAGCTGATCTCTTCACCAAAGGACTCACAGGGCCGCATTTTTGGGAATTGAAGAACAAGTTATGCATGGTCAAATCCCATGCACAACTTGAGGGGGGCTGTTAAGCTTATGTACATGGGATCGGGTCAGACAGACCCGATCCAATTCTTTTATTCTTTAGTACTCCATGCGCCCCAATGTACTAGGCGGTGGCATACTTGTGATTTTTTACTCTTTTGTGTCTGTTGTAAGGTGATTAGGTCACTATTCTTTGATATAAAAAAAGATTAAGGGATCGCATGGCTCATTGCCGTCTGCACCTTTTGCCTCCATCGAACTATTCTCCATCTTTTCTTCTCAATCTCTTGTTTACAGCCGGAGAGACACGAACTTCTGAAGATTCTTACACTTATGCCATAACATAATAGAATTCTTATTGGCTAATTTTCCTTCAGTACCTCTAAACGTAGCATGCAAGGTTTCATGATATGAAGCAACTGTATCAAGCAAATACAGGTTATTGCACCAGACAAAGAACTAGTGGAATTCAAATTTGAATGCAGAAACAACTTGAATCTACTTTCTCCAAATGAACAATAATAACCAAACTTGTTCAATGAGGAAATATGAACCAAATTTCATCTAAAAGACGGTACCACATAAGTTTCTATCAAATTCAAATAACTACCAGTCTTTAACAATAACTGAAAATCTGCTATGGCTTCAACCTTCGCCTTCTTGTCATCGCCCACATAGATGAATCTTTCAGCATCATTTGGCGTTCGACAATTTAGGCAGCCTTGTACAGATACACTTATGTGAGTAGTAGCACCTGAATTTACCCACAAAGTGTTTATGGGTACTGAAGTTAAATTAATCTCAGAACAGGCAAATTCGTACAACAGAGGTCACTTTGGCGACATATAAGTACAAACTTACTCATTTCGAACAACAGACATGGCCAAAGATCAAATTCATAATCCAAACATTCATCTAAAGTACACCGACAAATTTAATAACATGCAAAACATGATACATGAATTAAAATTTATTTACAAAATTTACCATTCATTGAATCTAAAACCAAATGATTCAATGATGTGGCACATACAAAATTGTCTTACATGAATCCAAAACCAAAATGATCCAATAAAAAGGGGCCAAAAAGTGTCCAAAATTTATAAACCGGTACCATAATCGTGCTTAAGAGGGTTAAAAACCACTGAATCGGCCTTAAAATGGCATGTATCGGTCTTAAACCACAACTAAAACACCCACATAGTCCCTAAACGGCTAAACGGGGCTGAACCGGTCTAAAAATTGGACGAACCGGTCAAAAAATAGATCGTATCAGTTCCAAAACCCACTGAACCGATTAAAATTTGGCTAGAATAGGTTCCAAAACTGAATGAACCGGTCTGAAAAGCTCTGAATCGGTCTTAAAACTAACTGAACCGGTCTGAAAATGTTCGAATTGGTTCCAAAATGGTCCGAAACGGTCCCCGAAAGGTCCGAATCGGTTCTAAACTTAATGAACCGGTCTGAAAATGGCCCAAATCGGTTCAAAGACATACGAATCGGTCTCCAAAGGTCTGAACCGGTTCCAAAAGGGTCAAAACCGCTCTGAAAGGGCCCGAACCGGTTCTTAAAAGGTCTGAACCGGTCACAAGAGCTTCGAACCGGTTCGGTTTTAAAACCAAGCCGTATGGATACGGGTCGGGTCCGTACGGACCCGACCCGATCCAGAAAACTTAACGCGGGCGCCGGGCGGTCAGCGGGCGGCAAAAAGGAAAATATATATATATATATATATATATATATATATATATATATATATATATATATATATATATATATATATATATATATATATATATTTTAAACTGATGGATCCGGATCGGGTCTGTCCAGACCCGACCCGGTCCGACCCAAATCGATCGCTCGAGAATCGTCGTCTCCACCGCTCGCCTGCCGAACGGCAGGCGAGCGACGGAGCTCCACCGGCAGGCCACCCAACTCCATGGGTGGCCGCCGGCGGGTGCCGCTGAGGCCGCCGGATGTCGGCCGCGGCGACGGCGGGCCGACGCCCGCCAGAAGCCGGCAGATTCCACCGGGGAAGCCACCGATTTCCGCCCCCTTTTCTCTGTCTTGAATCCGGTTGAAAAAACACCAGCGACGGTAGCGTGAAGGCCACCGGCGACGATGGGTGGGCGCCGGCTAGTCTGACGGGCCCGTCCGGCGACAGCAACGTCGTCGGCGGTCGCCCTTTGCCGGCCGATATACCTCCCAGCCGTCGCTCCTCACTGTAATGGCCTCACCGTTTTGCGTTTTCTTCCTCTTTCGTGTTTGCGACGGAAGCCCGACGGCTTCCATCGCCCATGTCGGAGGCTCCACAGCCGGTGGGTCACACGGTCCCCGCTGGCTGTCGCCCTTCCCTCTCTATCTTTCTCCGATTGCCTGCGAAGCCGACGGCTTCCATCGCCCTCCCGATGCAAGCCGTCGCCCTCTTTCCCAATTTTTTTTTTTTTTTGAAAAACTTGCAGCCGAACAACGTAACGGGGAACATCCGAACGGGAAGAACGACGCACACAAACATAAAAAACTCAACGATTCAACAATAAGCATGGTCTCTGATACCAATTGTTGGGATTTCTCCCCATAACGCATACACAAAACCAAAACGTGTATGCCCTAAAACAGGATCATGCTCTTGTTAAATCATTGAATTAAACAAAACTTTAAACTTAAAGCGAAAGCGTACCTGATTCCATCTGAAGAACTGGACGGTAGATCGCAGGGTAGGATCTTCCAAGGTCTTTGCAGCCGCACGTGAGGTCTCCCTCAGATGGGAAAGAGACAACCCTAAAAACCAACGTTTCAGGCAACCATTGCACGACCCCGGGGACCACTACCATTTTATATTGAGGACAATTACGGATTCCACCCATCAAAGAGTCCGTAATTCCGTATTGGTATCTATACATTTCAAAATTACCCCATACCATCTAAAATGACGTAATATCCCAAATTGCAATCACTTAAGCGGATATTTACGTTAAGATAGCCATAATGTTTGAAATTCCTCATAGACATATGCCGGCCCACCAAATGATCTTACAGTTAAGCCCATCATATTTAAACCATACAGAGTTGATGTTGTTGAAATTAGTTTCTGTTTTTCTTGCACAGAAAGTTTCATTTTAACTTTGATCTTCATTCTCTGCACTGAGGACTAATGCAAAAAAAAAAAAAAAAAGGAAAGGCTTTCTTAATCAGTAAAGGAGGGGTATCTTGCAGCTTATTTAATTACAATTGAAATAAGATAAGGCACAATTTTGGGATCTTAATTGAAATCCATGATTGACTTGTATAATACAAGTATAGCTAGAAAAAAATGGTTTAATCAGAGCATGGAGGAAGGCATAGGTCCACTATGCTTTTACAAACTACTGCTCCAAAGACATGAACACTTGAACATGGATTTTTTATGAGTGGCCTCTTCGTATCAAGCTAATTGATTTCCTATGCTGCTTTATGATTGATAAGTTGTCCACAATACTCCAAGATGCTGAGTTGAAGGAAAGAGGAAGAACATGAGTTCAGGTCTGTTGTCTTCCTCCTTGGCCTTTGCTTGTGTAGAAACTAAAAAGTTTGAGTGACTAAGGAACATTTGATAAGGAGCACTTACAAGTGATCCAAAACGATGTCCGAACTGGTTCACTTGAGAAGAATACGTTGATGTCTGGCAATATTCTCATGAAAACTGTATTTGGAAGAAGAAAACTTAAGAAAGATGAGTCTAAAGGAATAATTGTTTCTCTTGCCCTTGTTGAAGAGCTTCAAAAGAAGAGAGAATAACATGGATTCGATACTCTGTCAGCGATTCAATAACTACCTTAGATCTCTTCGTGAGCTTGAAAGAAAAGTTGATGAAAATGGAATGGGAACTTGATGGCGCTTGAAGAGGAAATATGTGAGATTTCTATGAAGAATATTGGCATCCTTGTGGCTGAAATGGAATCTGAAGGGATGTTGGTTGACAGAAAGTACCCCTCAGAGGTGGAGAAAATAGCTCCTAATGAGCAAAAAACTGCTGCTGACAGGTTTAGGAGATGGGCATAAACAATATTGTCCATATTCATTGTATATGAATGCTGGTAGTGTTGCTCAATTGCATCAGTTGTTCTTTGGTGAGATTGCAAACAGATATTTACCACATCTCTTCATTTCTTGTAAATGCTCCTTATAAATGATTATGCACACTCTAGGAAGAAATGATATACATGATTTCTCTGTGACTAAGGAACATCCTTACTCCCCTGAAAAACATAGAAAATATTTGACACCACTTTGTTTGTATTAGCCATAACACAATGTGTTCTTTCCTAGTTTTACATCGTTATTGATCCTTTTGTATCTTGTACCTTTCATACCTGAACTGAGTAGAGCTCAACCTGCCTTCAACTATTGACAAAAGAATCGATTACTTCCTATTTGATAAACATTTTCTTATTTTTGGATTTGCAGAAAAGCTACCTCATATGCTGGCAATTAATTTCTTTGTATTCTTATGAAACTTGGCAATGAATCACAAAGGCATTTAGGGGACTGTTTATAGGAATATTGGCATCACTCTCTTTTGCCATGGAACACTTCAGGTAGCTATCATGTGTTATGAACGTCATTTTTTTAAAGTAATTCTGTTGTCTTACATTGATCAAATTCCTACCCACTATCATTTGTTGTTGGTTTCTTGCTCTGTTTCTCACAAGGATCACAAGTACCGAACCTACTACACTTCTACCCCCATTCTATTGGTTATAGAGCCTTCATCTTCAGCATTATTAATGTCTTTAAAGGGTTGAACATCATTCAAGAGAAATTTGTAATTAGAACTATTGGTGATGAAGGTTCAAAAATGTTGTTTAGGAAATTGTTTTGTACTTTACAAATTGCTGACCTTTTCTATTGAGGTAGTACAAAAATACATTTATGTTTGCTTTTCATATTCTCTTTTTGCATCAACTTTGATTCTGTCTGGTTTTTACAGCTTTAGGACTGTTAGCATTCACATGGCATCTTATAGAATTCCAATTGTGTCAACGCTATATGTAGGAACTTCAATGTACAGAACAATGACAAACATCAAAATTGGTGTAGCCTGCTCTCAAAATGAAAGTGTTCGCAACGCATACCGAAAGGGTGGCTAAAGGTCGACCATTAATGACTAGTTCGAACGCCAGGAGCGGTCTGATCAAATAAGGTCAGGTTTTTCTCTTATGGTATGAAAGACAGAAACAAGACGTTCAAGCTTTGAGACATTTCTCATCGTTGAAAGTGAGTGAAACAAAACCAAACCTAAAAATATTGATGCAGCTTTATTTTCATTAAGTGAATGCACGATTTATAAATTTTTACTAGTAAATCAGGGTTTTTTTGTGCATGATGGATATAGCGGTGATAAGCTGGACTGCAGTTCCGGTGAAAGAAATGACCGTTGAATTCATGGAACGATCGATTGTCCCGGTATAAGTACTTATAGTACTTATAGGAGCGACAGTTTTCACTGGTGGAGCTGGCTGTTCCGGTGTCCCTTGATAACTATACTGGTGATGACAAATTCACGGTTATAGGCTACTAAGACGCAACCTATAGGTGATGGTACCGACGTTAATTTTCATTCGGTGAAAACGTGACTGGTATAGGTTTTCTTTTCTTTTTTTCTTTTTTTTTTCTTTTTTTTTTGAACATTATTTATCACTTATAAAAGCAAAAATTTTACTATTTTGAACACTTTGTTATGGCCATGCACGAGTTAATTTTTCTGTCACAAGTCTAATATTATGATGAATGTAAAATATATGAAATAATAAGTAACAAATTCATAAAAAATTGACGCCTAAATTAAATTTACATGCTGAAAAAAAGACTAAGATCTTGATTGTTAGAACGTTATAAAACATAATCAATATATATTGTTTTCGTAAATATATGTTCAAGTTGAAAAGGAGGCTATGTACTGAATTAAGACGGCAACATTTGGGATAAATGGAAATAACTAACTTTAATGGGAATGAGAAAGGGCTTCCAGTCAGGGGCAGAGGTAGAAATTTTTTGTAAGAGAGGCTGAACTATAGTTTTAAAAGTTATATAGGTCAAACGAAAAATTTTCAAAATTATAAGCAGTTTTTTTTTTTTTTTTTGAATAAGGGCCATGGCTCCTTTCAAAACCCTCATTGGTTCCAATCCCTTGGGTCTGACCTCATCATTTGGCCACGGCCAAGATAGAAAAAAGTCTCGATGACATTTAGGTTTTCTAAATTCAAAAAAAAAAAAAAAATCATGCTTTTCAAGGAAGATATAGATTTAAAAGATTTACTCAATCTTTGGTTTAAATCCCAAAGGGAAAAAAAAAAAAAATCTTAAGTTTTAATCCAGCTTAAGAGTAGGCTGTCGCCTCCCCCATGGTGTCCCGAAGGTGTTGAGGAGATGATCACCTCACCGAACCCCAATCCTTTTTTTTTAGAATTTTTTTCATGGGGAGGGTACCCGGCCTCTTGGCGCATACAGAAGTGTGTATATATATATATATATATATATATATATATATATATATATATATATATATATATATATATATATATATATATATATATATATATATGAACACACATTATATATGAGACTGTAAACACTAGCCAATAATAAAATTTTAAAATATAACATGAACACTGAACTGTATATACCACAAAACAGTCAAGCAACAATGAAACAAAACATCATTTACAATTTACAAGTTACAACTGTACAATGCTTTGCTTGATATGAACTAAGAAAACATAGCTGCAAATATGAAAGGAGAAAAAAAAAAAAGAGTTGTGACATTACGGAGGGACAACACATAAAGCCAGCGGGGAGGATGGCGGTACTGGCAAAGATTCACAAACAAAAACATAACTGCAAGATTGAAAACATAATTGCTAACTGAGAGCTCATGACACACAATTTTAACGAAACCTCTCAACAGTATACATGCAAGTAGATTCATGGAATAAAAAGGAGAAAAAAAGAACAACGCTCAAATCATCCAACAAGCCGACCAGGTTTCTAGAGTCGAGTAAAAGTAAGTCGCCGAATAAGCATTCCTGGGCAAATCATGAAAGGAAGACAAAGTCAAACTCATTTGAAGTTGATAAGTCAATATTTGCAATTGTATATAAAAACATGATCCAATAAAAGACGGTTGACTAACACCAAAAGCTGAGTCGAGAATGCCGAATGAAAGTCGAAAATTGAATATCATTTTTTAAAATTTTTATATAAGATAAATAAAACTTTTTAAAATTTGTATATAAATTAAAAAAAAATTGAGGGGAGGGCCAAGACCTTGCGGGCCCGGTTTGCTTCCGGTGGCTTTCTCATTTTGTCTTATTCTTCCATTCCAACACAAATAAAAAGAAAGAGAGAGAGTGAGAGAGGTAAGGGGGAGAGGATGGGGTGGAAGCCGCTCAACCACAACCCTTATTCTTGATTCTTAGCGCTCAGCTTCTTTACTTTGGCAATGCCGACATACATGTAATGCTCACGGGAATCAAACTGTATATGTGCTGCTAATCCGACCAGCTGTAAGCCCGATGGAGAGAGATGGAGAAAGAGAACTCACCGGAGCACCTAACCTCCATGGTCCATACATCGATGTGCTTGCTGTGAGTGGCTTTTTTTTGTTCTAAGTGGAGGAGTTTACAGGATGATGTCAGACGATGTCACACTACTTTTACTTACACATTCCATTGATTTTTCAATGCATTTGGAAGTGCGGTGGGTGAGCACAACTATCACGTTTTAGATCACCGCTCCTCACATCCCTTTCGCCATCATTTCCACGCCTAAATGCATTGTAAATGTGGAAACTTTGGTTGTAGTTCACCATTAATGCTTCTGGCATGCAGACGGGGGAATCTCTTTCCCTCTTGTCCTCTCTTTTCTCTCTGGTGCTTTGATTTATGTACTTTCTTTTACGAAACTTGATCGAGTAAATAAATGCCATATGATTCGAACTGTAAACCAGAAAAACGATGAAATTTTGATATAAAAAAAAAATCATGAAAACTCCTCGATGCCAAGATCAAATTTCATGTCTCTTTCCTGAACGTGTAGTTTTTATCTATTTCAGTTTATAATAACTGGCTGGAAAATAAAAGAACTCAAATGGTCACCGAATAAGTAAAATTTGACGGCAGGACCTGACTTTGTTTGCAGACGATTCGTAACTCCATCTCGTTGCCAGTCAGTCTCTACAAAATTATACATTTCCAGAGTTTCTCGTCCAATACCTGTCTCTAGCGACAAAACTGATTTTGTCATGCATATGTCTACATCCGAGCCGTTCACATGGAAGGCTGAATGTACAAGTACTAGTAGACAAGTTAGCCTGCTGTATATATAAACTGGCAAGCAGTTCATAGTTCATGTTTGGGATGTTAATATGTTTAATTTGGATTCGAAATTTTACCGAACCATTCCGGAAAAGTCTGACATTGGAAAAGAAGTTAATATCCGATTAACAAATCAGATCGGATCAGATTCAAATTTAAGAAATGACATCTGATCCTATTTGGATTCAGGTTCACATATATATAAATATCGGATCCGATTTCGTTTTAAATAAATGTGCAATATCCAAGGTCTTTGCTTTTGGAAATGTGAATGAGTTTGGTTCAAAAATTGGATCCGAATTCAGATGTGAATGAAAAAAAAAAGGATTTGGATTGTGAAATCGGGCTTAAGATTCACATTCATATATGACTTTTCTTCATTCTTATTCCAATTCAAAGTTGAATTTGAATATGTAAATATTAAAAAAAAAAAGCAGATACAGTTAGGAGTATATCTGACTTAAATCTAATCTATTGACACCTCTAGTCTTTGTGTACATAATTTTATTTATTTTCAGTCCACATGTTTTTGAATCACGTGGGAGGAGTGCTAGTGGACCCCTGTGAAAACCCAATCCAAATTGGGATCCAGCCCTACCAGACACCAAGCTTGACATAAATTATCACGGTCTACACACACACACACACACACACACACACACACACACAGAGAGAGAGAGAGAGAGAGAGAGAGAGAGAGAGAGAGAGAGAGAGAGAGAGAGAGAGAGAAGAAATGGTTCACCTATCCTCCATAATGGCACCCTTAATCTCAATCTCAACATTTTTCAGTACAATCAAGATAGCACCCTCTAAGATTTGAACTGATGACATATCATTGAGAGAGACAGAGTTATCTCCTTCATTGATATGACCATATTTAGTAGCATAACATGAATATGATGCCGAACTAATTGCTTGAAATGCCCTCATAAAATATGAAGGGGTAACCGCTAAAAGGGCAAAAATAGATTTTTTTTTTAAGGACATATCACTAATGTACAATCCCATGCTAAGAAAGCTAGTTATATGCACTACCATCAAACATGATTTTCTAGTGCTTTGAGGTGAAAAATGACCATATTACCCTTGATATATCAAAACAAAAACCCTTCTAAAAAACAAAATTAAATTGGAATGTAGAAAAAAATGAATATTCCAAAGTGTGCATTTATTTTTCAGAAATGGCCAAATATATGTGCACGCACTTGGGTGGCTCACGGTCGTGGTGAATGTTCGGATCCCCAACATCCACGACCCTGAGGGGCATTTCCATCTGATTGAAAATAAACCCTATTCTTGACCTTACAGGGTTTCTTCCCTTTTATCTAATGGGGGCAATTTACGTCGTTTGAAGTAACTAGCTTGGCATCATATTTGGTGACAATAATGAAGCAAATAATGCCTAGGTTCCCTAGGGTCACGTGATCCTTAGAGTTATATACTATTGTTCGACAGTTTTATATGTTTAAAGTAGTTTTGGAATTTATTCCCTACTTACAACTTCATTCAAATTATCTTCTGACATTTTTACTTGTAATATGAATCGATCCTTTGTTACTTTAGTCGCAGTTAAAAGCAGACATGCATTTGACGGTATAAGTAAATGTTGGTAGGTAGCCGGACTTGGTTTTGATCTTCAGTAGTATCAATTCACTATGCTATAAAAAGGAGACATCGATATACACGTTAAAACATAGTGAAAGCGGCTTAATAATTTATGGAATAAAAAAAAATAGGAGTTTGGTGCAGCTGGATGGTAAAATGAATTAGTCATTCTACTCACCCTAAATATTACTCAACAAAACTTTCCACTTCTCAAATTTCTAACACTTGAAGGGCCAAAGTGTGGATTTGAGATAAGCAAAACGCAGGCAGAAAGTGATCTGTCAATTGCCCATGATTCAGGGACGATTAATTCAGAAAAGTCCTTATAAAATATTACTAGAGGGAGAACCTCCCCCCTCCCTTCTCTCTCTATGTTCCTCTGTCTCCCGGACCACTAATGGTTTTCAACCAGGAGAGTTCTGAAACTCTCTTTTCTGGCAGTTTCAGTTTGCTGAAAGCACATGGCCGATGGTATCAGAAACCTCGATCTTCTCTTCCTCCTGCTGTTTGCGTTCTCATCCACTCAGACATTCATTGTTGTGCTGTTTATCCTTCACGGCCAGAACCCATGTACTCGACATGGCGCTGGGGAGCTCATCATGTACCCGCTGATCTTCACAGGATTGATACATGCATGGTGCAGCTGAGAACATGCTGATCTGTGGATGGATGGGCTCCTAAGAGGTGGGAAGCTCGACGACAACCACCATCATAGGCAAGTCTGCGTCTTGGCTCTGATCTTGATTTGTGTTTCTTTTCATTTCTTTACTTCTCCTGTGATTTGGGGAGGAGTTCATGAACAGCTTTGGTGGATTAATTCCATTTTTTTAATGGTAAATTCTTGTCGTAACCGCTATGGAATGCTTATTATGGCGTAAATGGCAATGGAAGATCATTTGCTTCAAGCAACGATTAAGTACATGGCTTGAGAGAAGGAACATGATTAATTAAGTAATTTTACAATTTTTTTTTTTCTTTTCAAGATGTGCTACGGAGACCACTGTCAACAAGAGCTTCGTAAGAATGCCATTAATAGACTCAATCCTTATTGTTGAAGGAGATACAGAATTCAACAGAGAAAAGGATATTGAAGCCCAGAGATAACTAAACAAAAACTAGTTGATAAACATCTGTAGCCCACCAGGACGCAGCTCAATCATGGAGAAAATCAATGATTGGAAGAGAAGATGGAGAGGCCTAAGTAGATAGGAGGCTTAATATTAATTATATCACAGCTAATTGATCTCCAGACAATTTTTTCATTTTCTTCGATTTTTTTTTTGGCTTTTTCTTTTATGTGGGCCAGCAAAGTCTACGCATTTTTTCCTCTCAGTAAAATTTCTTTCCTTCCATTCCTTTCTCCTTTCTTATGAAGCCATTGCCCCCTGTAGTACACCTCACATATGTGAACCACATGTCTCATTGCCATGCATGCTGCTGGAAGACAAACAATTTGACTCCCTCACTGTATATTCACATAATTAAGCCTGGACAATGTTTCACAAACTAAATATTCCGGGAAGAAAATAATGCAATTTTACAAGCTTTTCTTTTTAAAATTTAAAATATTGTGAGGTTTATCCTTGCCATAACGATGCTCTGTGAAAGAGGCTTTAGGCATTAGTTTCTTTTGTAAATTAAAAATAGCAACACTCGTGACACAAATGGCTGCTTTCTTACAGCGCCCAGGATCATAGCAGCAAGAGGTTTGTTTTGTAATTAACTTAATTAATTTGCACTCGACTTCTTTTGAAACTCTTGAATATCTGGAAAATTTGTAACTTTCCCAATACAAACAGTTGATAAAACTAACTAATGTAGAGTAAGCCAAATAGCCAATTCTACTTCAAGATAATTTATTCCTCTGGAGATAGATTATATCTGCGATTTAGGCTCATTCTTATAACAATATTAAGTATAAGTCCCAATCTGCTCATCTGTGGTTTTTTTTAGATTTATAGAGACGGTTTCATGGGAAGTTTTGGTCCTAAAATCAGGCTCAAAGACTTAGGTTTTAATCATGCGAATTGTATATTAATGTGTAACTGGCAATAATAGTTATCTATAGATGCATTGCATTTCAATTGTTAGCTGTTCGGCGTAAGTAGCCAATCATATAAAATGCAAAATCATGGTGACAAACTACAAAAATTGACCAACGTATTGATAAAAATGTTTTCACAAGTCTATTATTTATGACTTCTAATTGAATACAATAAATATTCTATACTTGATTGTATCTTCAAAATCTTGAGACGGAAAATTGTAAAAGTGGGTTGTCATAGCAACGTGTTAAGGATGCGCCAAAGATAGAAAAGTTACTTGCCCTTTATATTTATGCCTCAGCTGATAAGTTGTTTTAAGTTAAAAAAATCTTCTTACAGAAAAAATTTAGGAACATATTGACCTAATAATTAGGTAAACATTATATATGCCTGTGATTAAATTATCTTTTCATTCTAGAAAATTTCTTAAAAAAATTTTAGCAGTACATTGATCTACTATATATTTTTTTAATGCAATCATGCTGGGTAACACCCTACAATTTATTGCCACCAACATGGAATAAAAAGAAAGAATTATTGAATAATATAATATGAAAACAACAAATAGAGGGGAGAAAACCGAAATAGGAAAACTGAAATAGAACATGGGGTGCCCCCAACATCATGAAGTAGTACTCAACCAAAAACCTGATTGATTCTTCGGACGGAAAATTGTTACTGACTTCAAACTTTACAATCTTGCTGTTGAAAACAAAACTAGAGATTAAATCCCATCCTTAACTGCTTCAAGCAATTGCTTGCAGCTGTTATTATTTTATTTTATCTTTGCTCCCACAAGCCCATTAGAAGACCCATGCACCATTAACTTCCACAAAAGGACCAACTGCATAAACAGTTGAGCTTCCAAACACATCAAAAAATTTAAATGGAATATTGCTGCCATCTTTTCATAACAAACCTAAAAAGGAAAACACAAACAATAGAGAGGACTAAAAACATAGTTCACAGTATATTTACTTTATGAGTGATCATATTACACTTCTCAAGTATAGTAAGATAAGATAAAGACACATACAAAGTTATCATGACAAGGAAAAGTAACTGTTGCAACAATGGGAAAGGAATAGATAGAAAATCAATCCTGAACATGAGTTATATTTGTCATTTATTGTAACTGGTATCTTTTCATTCTAGAAAATTTCTTAAAAAAAATTTTAGCAGTACATTGATCTACTATATTTTTTTTTATGCAATCATGCTGGGTAACACCCTACAATTTATTGCTGCCAACATGGAATACAAGAAAGAATTATTGAGTAATATAATATGAAAACAACAGATAGAGGGGAGAGAACCGGAATAGGAAAACTGAAATAGAACACGGGGTGCCCCCAGCATCATGAAGTAGTACTCAACCAAAAACCTGATTGATTCTTCGGACGGAAAATTGTTACTAACTTCAAACTTTACAATCTTGCTGTTGAAAACAAAATTAGAGATTAAATCCCATCCTTAACTGCTTCAAGCAATCACTTGCAGCTGTTATTATTTGATTTTATCTTTGCTCCCACAAGCCTATTAGAAGACCCATGCACCATTAACTTCCACAAAAGGATCAACTTCATAAACATTTGAGCTTCCAAACACATCAAAAAATTTGAATTGAATATTGCTGCCATATTTTTGTAACAAACCTATAAAGGAAAACATAGACAATAGAGGGGACTGAAAACATAGTTCACAATATATTTACTTTATGAGTGATAATATTACACTTCTCGAGTATAGTAAGATAATATAAAGACACATACAAAGTTATCATGACAAGGAAAAGTAACTGTTGCAACAATGGGAAAGGAAAAGATAGAAAATCAGTCCTGAACATGAGTTATATTTGTCATTTATTGTAACTGGTCTTGATATGCATATGCTTCAGTTTATCTTGTTTAGACATTCACTGTCTCAAACTGAGTGTAGGATCAACAATATTTAGCTTGTCTCCAAAAGTTTTGAACATACTTGAACCAAGAACCTTCATCATACCATCAACAAGTTGCAAATTCGACCATATGAACTTAACTTGAGATTTGCTTACTAACATATCACATATAAAATGAAAATCAACCTCGACATGCTTAGTTCAAGTATGAAAAACCAGGTTAGCTGTGTCAAATACAATGCTCCTATATTATCACAGCAAAAAATGAGGGAGGGTGTTATTGATACTCCAAGTTCATGAGAAAGGGACCTCAGCCATAACAACTCTACATCAACACAAGCAAGAGACTTATACTCTGCCTTGGTACTAGATTGAGCAATTGTTTGTTGTTTTCAAGAGGCCCATGACACAACATTATCACCCAAGAATGTAACAAATCCACGAATTGATTTTCTGCTGTTTGGCTTCCTGCCCAATCAACATTGACAAAAATGCCCAATTGCACAGAAGATGAATTGGTGATTTGAAGGACGTGATGATTGGTTCCATTTAAGTAGTGCAAAATCCTTCCCCAAGACTGACGACAGAAGCAATGTTCTGCCTTATAAATGTGGCATATTGTAAGGCTCCTACCATACTTCAAAACAATGATGAGTTTGAAAAACCTTGAGAAGCATCATTATTCACTTTGTTTGTGCTCACTGGAGAGGATGTGTCCTTTGCCATGGTCAAATTAGCTCGTTGAATAATATTTTATATTTGTTGACACAAGCATAAATTATGAGCTTCTCATTTTACTTCAATGTAAAAAAAAATAAGGCGAGAGGTCATGATTTTAATAGAAAAGGTCTCTCCAAGATGCCCAACAATATTGCTCACTAGATGAGAGGAAGAGCTAGTAATGATAAGGTCATCCACATAAACAAGTAAATAAAGTTGAGTGCTACCTTGTAGAATAAATAAATAATAGGCATCAGATCATGAGACTGAAAATTCAGGCTATTGTAAGGGACAACTTAATCTATGATATTAGTCTCGCAGGGCCTATTTAAGCCCATAGAGAGCTTTATTCAGTTTTCATGCATAGGTCGGATGTTGTTTTTCTACGAATCCATTTCGTTGAGAAATATATATTGCATTTTCAAGATACTCATTGAGGAAGGCATTATCCAAGTCTAGTTATTGCAATGTCCACTCATATTGAACTACCAATGTAAGGAACACTATAACTATCAGGGTTTGATTGTTGGATTAACAGTTTAAGAGTAGTAAATGTCAAACTCTTGAAGAAACACAAGCAACAGTCGAGCTTTGTGTCCAGATATTTATCCATCCATATTTCACTTCAATTTGTACTCTCACTTTGAGCTAATAATGTTAAAAGAGGAATTGGAAGGAACAAGATGTCACGTTCCATTCTGCTTTGAGACAAGAAATTCTTTGAGCATCGCCTGACGCCATTCTTTTCGAATGACTACTTTATAAAAGGTTGTTTGTTTCATTTGATCAATTATGGTGCTGAATGACTTTTGGGTCAATGGCCTGTCATAAACCTCCATACCATTGAGTGGGTATTGTGTTCGAGTATAGAGTTCGTTATAGAATGTTGTTGTGCCTCATTAGAATCAGGACTAGTGCTAGCAGAGGAGGCATCAACATGTATTTCAGCCACCTCGTTTCTCAACTTCAATTGGACATGTGGGTGAGTCCTCATTTGAGAGGTACCTACTGCTTGTGAGGAGGACATCACCTCCCCACAAATACTATATGAGAAAAAGGAAACCCGCAATGTTGATAAGTCAACTGGGAGAGGCAGCATGTGTAATCACCCCAAATTTTTCCAAAATGATACGCTCTTTTATCAAAACACAAAATCCAATTTTTGGATCTAAATTAACCCAAAGCTACAGTTCAGATCCAAATCAAGTGTTTCAAACCCGAAATTTGAATCAAGTTCGAAACAACAAAATTTGAGCGTCGCGCATGCACTTCCCTTTGTTGTAAGAACTCATTTCTCATGCCAAAACTTTTTTTTTTAAAAAACCCAAGTCGCACGCTTGAACGAGTCGACAACCGGCTAAACCAAATCGGATTTGGAGCGAGTCTGGAGTCGTTCAAAATGGAGTCGACCACCTTTTTATAACGAAAAAAACTAATTCTATATGCCTTTTAAATAAATTAAACAAAAAATGAATCTTTATGCTTTTACTTGAAAATCTTCATTTTAAAAACAAATAAATAAAAAATAAAAAAATATTTTTTTTGCGCCACGCGACAAGTAGTCGCGTGACCCCACGTCACGCGATCGCGCGTCGCGTGCTTGCACAATAGTGTTTTGTGATCACACAAGGCGATTGTGTGACCTGATCGCGCGGCACGCGGCAGAGTGTTGCCCGCTGCCACGTGCGTTGTCCCAGCACCGGGCAGATGCAACAGTGCAGACCCCCCTTTTTTTCTCGCAAAAACCACCACTTGGGGGCGGTGGTTCCTTTGGGTGGGCAATAGCCCTGCCCACACCTCAAAAGGGTGTTTGCAGGACAAATGGCCTATCCCCATTTAGTCAAAGCCTATTTTTTTGAAAAAAAATTGAAAACAATTCAAAATTCTTTGAAATTCGGATGAAAATATTGTGAAATTAAAAAAACCCCCCATTATCCTCCCTTTTGGGTAAGAGCTAGCTCTTGGAGAAGCTCTAACAAATTTTCACTTGAGGATTTAGAGTTTTCTTAACTCTCTTCCTCCATTTCCCTCTTCATCTTTCATTCTCACTCCCTCTCCTTCTCCAACCTTGAAGCAAGCTTCATCAAGCAACAATTTTTCAAGGGAGCAAGAAGATCTCTTGGAGGCTACCTTGTCATCATCCTAGAGCTTCACTCAAGGAGACCTAGGATCAATCCAAGTTAAGGTGTTCATTTTCTCTAAGCCTTTCTCATTTAGAGGTATGTAACCCAAATCTCATTCTATTTTTTTCCTTATTTTTCTCTTTTCTTCCTCTCCCCTTGGCCAATATGAGATAGTCTTCAAATCTTTATTTTAGAGTCAAGAAGCTATGCTTGAGTGCACCGGGATCGTGGAAAGATGAGATGATCTATCATTTCATGATTGAATCATATTCTTTCTTTTATTAAATATAACATTGTTTTGGTTTCTTCATTTCCTCCCTTCTTCATCTCCCCATGGCTATATAAGATAGCCGTAAAATCTCTATTTTAGAGTCAAAAGACTATTCTTAAGTGCACCGGAAGCATGAGAAGGTAAAGTGATATTTCATTTCATGCTTGAATCATGTTGCTTCATTGCTTGAATATAGTCTTGTTTAGTTTCTCCCATTTTTCTCTCTTCCTCATTTCCCCATGGCCATATGAAATAGCTCTCAATCTCTATTTTAGAGTAAAGAGGCTATGTTTGAGTGCACCGAGAGCATGAGAAGATGAGATGAGTTGAATCATGCTCTCCCTCTTAGTTGAATCTCTCTCTCTCTCTCTCTCTCTCTCTCTCTCTCTCTCTCTCTCTCTCTCTCTCTCTCTCTCTCTCTCTCTCTCTCTCCTTCCTTGAATATTGTTTACATATTATCCATGCATAGTTGCTTGGCTTTCCATTTATATGTGAATGTATGGCGAGAATGAGAGTATGGTTTGAGACTTTTTATCTTTATGTTAGTTTTTGAGGTTGGGACTTGTCCAACCTGAAGAAAACTCTCATGAAATATGTATATTTTAATATGCATTTGCATGTCATTTTGTTCGTTAGTTTCCTTTTTAATCATCCGATTAAGAACCCTAATGAGCGCCTTATCGTGTGGTTTGGTTCTCTTCCATACCCAACAGTGGAAAAAAACATATTCCCTTATAACAAAAAAGATGACTATGTCCTATGTTCATACGTAAAAAAAATATTAAAATCATATTTTCCTAAACATTTTCAAAAGAAACTCTCTCTAATCCGGCCTTGGAGACTTAGCTTAGACTCTTGCATGAGTCCAAACTCCCCTCCAGCCTACATCAAAACTTTATGTCGGTTATTCCAAGCCATTTCTTGATTTTTTATTCTCATGAAGACATGTACATATATACGTGTTATATATGTATACGTGTACATGAATACCTTTCTTTATCTTTCTCTCTTTATGATTTAACATACGTTCTTTTTTTAAATGAACTTTCATATACGTATATATAAATATATATATATACGTGTATTTCATTTTAAAATCTCTCTCTCTTTCTAAAATGATCTTCTCTTCTCTACTTTATCTAAACATCATTTTCATAATCTTTCATATATGTATACAAATACGTATCTCTCTCTTCTAAAATCTTTGATTTTATGATTTTCAATATCTCTTTCTCTCTTTCTTCATCTATATCTCTCTTGAGATGTAGTCTTTCATCTTTTTCATTCTTTTGAACTTTCTTTCTCTCAAGTTTTTTTAATTTACCGACTTTCCCAAGACCACAAACTAAGTAACGACCCAATATTGGAATCATGTTTGATGGTATACAACTCCAATCCATTTTAAAGAACTTTTCCTTCTTATATATGATGGTTATCAAAACAAAAGTCTTACTAGCTTAGATGAATGTTGTGGTAAAAATGTTTTATTCTCTTCTAATCATATATGATCAATGCATTCATGCATTCCACTCACTTAACATCACTTATTATCACAAGCACTTCTCCAAAAGAATTTAAGCAAGATAAGATGTGACTCTAACTAGGTGGTAACCGAATTAGAGAAAAATCTCAAACCTATTTAAAGTCTTAAGAGAACACTAAAGTGATTTTAAAATGATTTCCCAAGCTTTTCAAATGATATTTATAAAAATTTCTCAATCCTAACTTTCCCCAAAATGTTTCACATTCTCAAATGATTCTTCAAAAACCTCTTCAAAAGTTTGAAACATTAAAACTTTCAATATTTTTATACACTGCATATAGAATGAAAATATGTTTAAGCTAAAATGAAATGCACCAATAATAAACATAGTCATTGGATTGATTACCCCCGGTAAAGGCACCGGAAATGATCGATCCTCGTACCGATGGGCGAGTCCCTTTCTCTCTCATTTTCAAAACAAAACTCATTTTTATAGAGCACTCCAAAACCATCCAAAATTATGGGGATGCGAACATCATGACAACTAGACTAGCAATTGTCATCTCCTTGCTATTTGCAGCATCTTGAGTTTGAGAGAAATTAGTATCTAACAAGATGTAGTTGTCGACATCTACAAGGGAAGACCTTGAACCAAAATATCTTCTTTTGTCAAATCTTCTCTTGTTGTTTGGCAATTGGGAAGAGTTTTTGTTACAAATGACATACCCGGAGAAGATAATACAATGAAAATTTGGCATCATAGCATAAGTATACTTTGTGGTGGCTAGCATAACTAATACAAATGCATTGCATCATTTTTGTTGAAATTTAGTGGAATTTGACAAAGAAATAAGAGGATAACATTTAGATCCAGATGCGCTTAAATGAGAATAATTTGACATTTTGTCAAATAGCTTCCCAAATGGAGAATGATGAGCTTTTAAAAACCTATTATTAACATAGGTGGCTGTTTTAAAAGCATCAAACCAAAAATTGTATTCTAGACCAGCATCATCAAGCGTGCTTAATCCCACTTAAACAACATGTCAATTTTTGCACTCAACAACCCCTTTTTTGCTCATGCATGTAAGGGCAATAAGATCGATGTAGGATTGTATCGCTTTTACAAAATGAGGCAAAGTCATTCTTGTGAAATTCACCACCATTGCCAGATTAATAGAGGCCATAGATAGACCCAATTGTTTTTCCACCAATATTTTCAAAGTTTTAAGCAATCAACCACTTTCGATTTTAAATTAACAGGAAATAACTAGGAATACCGAGAGAAATTATCGGATGTGAGAAAAAAATGTCAATAGCCATCTCTAGAAGTGACCAAAGCATATCCCCAGACATCCATGTGAAGCAATTCAAGAGTTCTTGTTGCATGAAAATCAAATAATGAGAATGCTTTCTTATGAGATTTTCCTACAAGGCATCATTAACAAACATTGGACTTTCTATGAGAGCTCACTAAAATAACACACCATGACTTAAGAAAATTCACAATGTTCTTATGTGCATGACCAAATCTATGGTGCCACACTTCAAAAGAAGTTGATCTACCGTTATTGTCACCGAACCATCATTGTTGATATGACTTGCATCATTATGATAGACTATGTTACACTTCTTTGGTCTTCGAAGAAGCACATGATCCACCCATTGATTACTTATCACTAACTTGTGAGGAGAAAGCTCAAAAAACACAATCATTATTGATAGTAAATTGTCCCACTAATAATAGCTTATGTCAAATCTTTGGAATATGTAAAGAATCACTATTTGAGCATATCAACAAATAAGTCTTTCATATGCTTAATAGAGTCATGATCCATTACTAATGATAACATCCTTGGGTCCATCATGTGCCACTTTATTCTTCATTATCTTATTAGTAGCTGCAACAGGGTTTGTCACACATGTATTAGGATACCAAGAACTATTCATCTGCTTCTTGAAAGTTCATAGCAAAGAAGGCCATAACAAGTCTTAGCTGCATGGCCCTTTCTTTCACATTAATATCGGCAGAAATAGGGCTTCATAGATAATTTCCAGAATCACTAGAATTACTTAAATCATTTTGCTGGTTGTGTTGAGGTTGATTACCTTGATATGCTTGTCGTCAACCCTTGAGGAGCTCTACCTCCACAACTGTGGTAATAGCCCCTACCATGTGCATCCATACCTTGTAAATGCACTGAAAGCTACTTGATTGAAGACTTGCATTCAGGATTATGGGGATTCAATTTTCTTAGATGAAGTCAACTTGGATCAGGTTATTTTTCAAGGAAAACATAAATAAAGGACTAAAAACTCAATGCATCTTATAGTTACTTTCTAAGAAATAATATTTACACTCCTCAAGTAGAGGAAGAAAGAGACACATATATCACAATAACATAAAACAATCGTGAAATAACAAAAAAAGAAAGGATAGAAATTTAGTCCTGAAATAGAATGCTATTTCTTATCTATTGTAATCAACCTTCATATGCATATTCTTTAACTTTTCTTTTTTTATAGATTTTCTTTCATAAAAACCCATAATTCCATTGACCCTTTGCCATTATTGACACAATCTTAACAATCCAACTAGACACTAGATTAACCTAAAGGAACTGAAAATTTTTGTAGCCAACAAAAGATTAAATGGCCCTTAAAGCTTCATCAGACTTTTTCCACTTTATATTGACCTCGACACAAGCATGCCACACTTCATTCATTGCATCTTAAATGGAATTGACCACATCATGTGCAAGATGTGATTCCAAAGAGGCCAATTTTCCATATAATAATGTTGAAACATAGATGCCAGAAAAGCTTAAATTCTTTACAACTATACCTTCTCTTAAACCATCATTAGAAGTTAATGCCAAAGTCACCAAGGAATTTTTTGGAGGCTCCAAAATGAGCATCAAAAACCAATAGGGAACCTATATCTAACCTGCAAGCGATGTTTATTTTCTTGAGCTCTGCATGCAATGCAACCCACATCGAGGCTGCAATACTGATGCCAAGTCTCTATATCCTGCATCATGTAACTAATCTACCATAGCTCGCCACATATGAAAACTAATAAATTTTGTAGATTGATTTGCATCCGAAAAGCCTTTTAACACTTTAAAAAACTGCTTTTAAATTTATTATGTTAAAATAATGTGCAGTTGTGTTGAATATCAAAATTAGAGATACAAATCTAAAGAAATTAGGAAGATACAAATGATGACATAGATGAAAGCTTTTGGTCTCCTAAAAGAATTTTGATCTCCTAAAAGAATGTTAGAAATTGTAAAATGCTTAGCAATCAAAGTGCAAGTTTCTAACAATTTTTGAAGATATGACATTTATATTGTTAGAATCCTCAACGTATGGTGCCCTTATAATGGCCTTGAGGCTCTTGCTTATGAAAAAGAACTAAAAAATGGTAAAGTTGTCCACATTACCTTCCCTCTTCTTTTTCCTCTTCCCTTTTCCCTTTCAACCATATTCTTCCTTCTCTTCCTTCAAGAAACCCTTTAAATTAATTAGTTTTTCTAAAAAAGTCTTTCATTTTGTTTTTCCATATTTCCTTTTCAAGTATTTTCTTATCAAATATTTGTCTTTTATACCTCTGCTCAAGTTTGCATCACACTTGAGAAGGATATATTTTCCTCTAATTTTGTGGCATCAACCTCCATTTAAATATGCTTGTTTGAGCTTTTGCAATTGAAAATAAAAAAAATTATTAATAATAATATTCTTTCTCCTATCCATTTCATTCTTTGCTTATACATTGATTGTGGTCAAATAATTCTTCCTTTCTGAGCCAAAATTATTGGTCAATAGGGTCCCAATGTCATTGTGAAAAGCCTTGTTGAAAGTTCCTCATAAACCAAATGGCACCTACTGTTCCTCTAGAACATATTCATGGCACGTCGGCCATGCTTGTGTTTCTTCCCTATGTCTCGCATGCACCAATTGCATTTGTGATGTCTGTACTTGTACTAGAGATAATTTTGTAGAGAAAGAACAATGACCAAATGATTGAATTGATGATAAAGAGCAGTTAAGCCTGGTTTTAGCCCTATATTCTTTAGTTTCTTATGTAGTCTCCTTTAAATCCCACATCTTTTTCATTTTTCTGCCATTTATGTGAGTACTTATGTGTCAATTTTCTTATTTCCCTAGTAAAATACTAGTGTACGTGTCAAATTCTCCATTGTTTAAGAACATGTTCATTGTTCTATACACACACACACACACACACACACACACACACACACATATATATATATATATATATATATATATACATATATATATGTATATGATCTATAGTTAAGATGGAGTCTATCATGTTGAGAGAGTTATCTTCAGTAGATATCGTTGTTGTTCCTACTTTAGCTTTTATTTGCATCTTTACCTATGAATGTAGTTAAAACTCAAATAGGTTTCTACACCCTTTCACATAAATGTGATTGTAGTTAAGTGTATAATCATTTCATAATATTCTTCATAATACATGCTAGCATGCACTATACGGAAGTAAAATGACAGATCTTTATAAAGCCATTCAACATTGATTTCCTCTAGCATTGAAATACTCTTGAATGCTCTTAAGAAATATTGGAGATTTCATTCTATATTGTCCTCAAAAAGCACACCATCTAAGCTCTGACTTTCTCTTCCTTGTTTGTAGAATACTAGGCTGTCTCTTGCTTGTTTTTATTAATTATAAGCTAAAATATTAAAATTGCTGATGTTTTGTATTATGTCTGTTGTAGATGAGGTGAAATATGTCTAAATTAAAGGGGAGGACATCTTTTAATACATCTACATTGCACTCATACTTTCTTCAGGGGACCATTTTTGTTAGATACACATCATGGTCAATAGCACAAAAATAGTAAAATCTTAAATTATGTTCCAAACTCTAAAATGGCATGAAGAGAAGGCCATTATATCAGCCAATATTTTGTCATTAATTGCTCTCTATGGCATGGCATATTTTTTATGTGAAAATCTTAGACATAAAATCCTATGGTGGTAGGGGAAATTTTCAGCTCATTTTTTCATATGGTTTAATGTGTTGTTTTCATTTTCCCAAGTCCAAAATTATGTCATTGTTGAAAAATAGAAAGGTTATGCTTCTAATGGTTCTATTGAAGTAAAATGATCTAACACAAAGAAGGAGACATGCTATCATATGCTACCAATATGCACACATATATGAATAGATTGATGCAGAATGTTGCCATCACCTATTTTGGTAAAAGAGAGTGAAATCCTTTCCCATCCAAGTCACATAACCTAAGCCACTAAGAACACCAAAATCACAATGAAAAAGCATATGAAATCATTTTTTCAGATTATTTTATCAATGTCCATGATTCATATTTAAGAACCATGTAAATCTTTGATAAACAATCCTTATTATTTGATGTCATTTTCTATCGACTTTTACATGTTTAAATACATATAATCTTATTTATACAGATGAATGTGCTTGCTATTTGCTTGGATGCCTCTATGAATGCACTTGCACTGACATATATACTTGATTCCTTCTTTATTCAATGACGTGAGACATGTAATTACCACAATTTTCATGTATGTCATTCACATATTTTGAATAGTTGATCTTCCTTAATTTCATTGACAAAGTTATTGAATTGTCTTGCTATATAATTGTTCACCTCTGGTATGTGAAGCTACATTAGATTGTTGCAGTAGATGCGATCTTTCTTACATTTGACTTTGTGAAATGAATGATTGAACATTCACATGTGTGATGCATTCAAAACAATTGTTAGAACAGTAGTACCTAATTCAATTTTCAACTGCGTCAGAAGTTGCTAATCAAGGAAAGCTTGTCTAAGGTAGACATATGTCAGCCTTGCCAACAAAATTATATAATATCAAAGATACCTTGTTGTGGACGGAACCTGTAATCATTCTTTTTTATATGATTCGAATTAGAACATAAAAGTAAAGATACAACCAAATTGTTACTACCTTTTTAATTAAATAATTATGAAATATCTAAAAGACATTGTTGTCATTTTCTTTCTATTGAGTGAGTCTTGATTTTGTGCTTCTATGTTGTCAAGTGAAGAAAGCTAATTTTGTGAAT
The DNA here is from genome assembly GCA_011799765.1 of Nymphaea thermarum. Taxonomy (NCBI): domain Eukaryota; kingdom Viridiplantae; phylum Streptophyta; class Magnoliopsida; order Nymphaeales; family Nymphaeaceae; genus Nymphaea; species Nymphaea thermarum. The sequence continues at coordinate 25,323 of JAANDH010000480.1, forward strand.
TCCTTTTCAGAGCTCAAACTCAAACGATATATAACATCGGAGGGGACGTATAACCCTTCTGACGTATCCAGTGAACAGCTGCTCAGCCATTCGATTCATTTACATTGGACAGTTGTGAGTTAAAAGTTCAGCCATTTACTCAGTTTACCCTACGGGTCCCTTCACAAGGGGACTATTTTATTTTTTTCACTCACTTTCCTCTGCTCATTCTCCCTTCCGATGAAGCTGTACACCCAACCACCCCTGCCCCATTGTTCTGCCTCCCCACCAGGTGAACGAGTGGTAACGAAGGAGAAGAGCATCTGGGCGGTTCTGGCACCCAACACCTATTGTTTAAGCTACTGCTCCAATGTCGCTCCTCCCGTTCAACAACTCTAAGTGATGGATGCATCTCCCTCTTCAAATCACTCATTTATGGGATTTTTCATTTTTTTACATGTGTAATTTCTGTTTGTCTGGGTTTTGGGGATGTCCTTCCAGCGATGGCACTAGAGGATTGTGCTCAGCAGCTCAACCATTCAGGTTTTGGATTTAGGATATTGCCCTTCCCTGCACCAGGCCCAATATTCCTCCTCCCCAACACTTGCTGCTCATGCCCTTGTTTTTTATTCTCAGATTTGAAGCGTTTGTTTTTGCATTTCTAATTAGGAGTCTAGAGAGTTGAAGGAAGGAATAGACAAGTCTATTGATTTTTTTTTTTTGCTGTGAAAAAATGCATTTCTAATGATACTATCTTTTTTCAATTTTATCATTCTTTTGTTTCAAAATACTTTTCCCTTTGATTTAGTTGCCCTTGTGTTTTATAAATATCATAGCATCTTTTTTGGTCAAAGCTACTATAAATCGACAAAAAAATTGTGACTATTAGGGCTCTTAAGCTAGTTGAAAAAATAGAACAATGGGTGTTCAGGCTTATTTAGTTCTTGCACAAGCCAAAGAAAACTCTAGACCACTAGAAAGTACATGCTAGAAGCTGAAGCCATGCAAGTTGGCCTATTGACAAACTTTATAAGGAAAAAACAATATAATATTTGAGCTTTATAATTCTTATGCTTGTTGAGACAATCTAAAACCAATTATGTACAAAATAAAAACATTTTTTTGAAACTTGCAACTTTCCAAGCAATAGAATTTGGTTAATTGCAAAATGTAGAACTTAATTTGAAAACAATGTACTATAAAATATATTTGTTATCAGTTAAGAAGTCTACAAGGACCAAGTTGTGTTGAATGTAGTTTTGTTTGCCTGTAGCTAGCCCATTCATCAGTTTGATCTAGTTATACATTGTCCATATACAACCTGCAGGTGGAGATGCAGAATTCAAACTTTGAGATTTGTTACTGCTATAGTTCCATAAAAAATGTAAAATGATTTCAGCAACATTTTAGTTCTCATACGTTTGAGTGAAACCAGATTCAAAATGTTCATAAGATTGAATGCGAACTCAAGGTAATGAGCTGCTGCTTAGGTTAACAAAAGGTCTTAGGCAATTTTGTAGAGTGAAGATTGAGAAGTTAGCTCGTGGCCTTGCATGTTCACAAAGAAAGCAATGCAACTTCCTTGTTCCTCAAATTGTGGTTGCATTTATTGATTCTTCATTAACAATAACAATGACTAAGTGGATGTTCTATTAATGTGTATATTGATATCAGAAACTTCATAGTACCTATCAGGTTAGCACCTGGAAAAAAAGCAAACTTTTCAAAACCCAAAGTAACTAGATGATGTTGAAGCATCCACTCTTGACATCCAAAACATAAGGTTGAAGACCTTATAATTGTTTTGAGCAACCAATTGCACAATATACATCCAACGCAGAACCTTTTTGTTGGTGATGATAAAACATATCTTGTTTATGTAGATTCACATTAATATTCATACATTTTGTCTTCAACTATGTCTTCATGTTTTCTCCATTCATTTCTTCCTCTTACATGTGTGACTTCAAGATCACTCACACGATCACGTTATGCTATTTTCTCATTCAAGCATAACAAGTCTTCTTGTGCATCTTCTAATCGGTCAATCAAAAACTGCACATTTTCTACTTTTGACAAGTAATAATCATTTTTGTTGCACATTGCTGAAACAAGTGGCAAAATCTCATTGTTCCCTATAAAATTGACAAACAGAAGGTTACAATTTAATTTCAATGCAATAAAAACTAACAATTCAGTGCACCAATACATACATAAGTTTGACATCTATAAACAATCTTCTTGAATTTTGATTATTTTTTTTACTGTATGAATGATCATTGACAATGCACATTTACATCGAAAACTTTCATAACTAGAGAAGCTTGCCATTCTCCATAAGTGTTGCATCATCAAATTTTTATATATGACTATTACAATCAATGGCAACCATATAGAACATATCCTTGCATATGTTGAAAAGAAACAAATGTACCATAAAAGTATATCTACGCAAGTTGCAAACAACATGTAATTTACTTTCTTGACAATATGTTATGTGTAAGCCATATACAAGTCTTTAGTTAATATCTAAAGGCTTTTCGGCACAATGTCAAGCTCTTACAATGAGATCTTAATTAAGTACAATTGCTTCCATGGATTTGTTTGATCTATCTTCCCATGTAAGTTTTCTTAAATGGGTACACCTTGTTTGCACACAAGGCAATTTCTTGTTTTGAGATGCAACCATGGATGGGGTTTGACATGGATTCTGCATATGTCAGTTATAAGGTGTCATCACAAGCGACGTTATGTTTCTTAAAATGGCATCTATAATAATAACCTCAGTTAATCTCTTGTCATGAGGTGAAACCAAGGAATGTGCTTCTGCATGCACCAGATCAAAGGTGCTAAAAGTAATGAAAAAGAAGTAAAAAGCAGGAGCAACTTGTGTAGGGTCGGGTCCAACTCAAGTGAGGACCCGACCCGACCCGTCACTTCAGTGAACGAGCGAAGAAAGTGGGAGGGCAACCAATGGTGCCCTATCTCCCTCTCACGTCCCTCTCTCTCTCTCTCTCTCTCTCGTGGTTTTCTTTTGGGAAAAAGAAAAGGGGAGAACTCTTGTGGCTGCACATAGCAAGAGGAGAAGGATAAGAGGAAGGCAAGGAGGAGAAGAAGGAGAAAAAGCAGCAAGGTAGCGTGGGTTGATCGGCACACCAAGAAGAGAGAGGAGAGACAAAGAAGAAAGAGAAAATGAACCCTTCATTGGGTGATTTCTTTCTTGTTACTTTGGGGATCTTTCTTTCATTCGTATAAGAGAGTGTTATTATTCTCTTGAGTTCACTGTTTTTTTTTAAATAGTAAAGATATTGCTGTTGGTGTATTTTGGCTCCTTTTTTGATATATAGAAACACTCTCTTGCCCATTGTTTTTTACCCCATTATTGGGGGTTTTTCCACGTAAATTGGTCTCTCTTATTTTCTGCATTGTCTAGCATATATCTTGACGTATATTGCTGCAATATTATTGTTGGAAAGTCGATTTTGTGTTCGCAGCCGAATGATTCCAATTTTCAGCAATCTTGTGCAATCCCTTTTATGAAATCAGCTTGTTTGGATTGTTTTATTGATGCTAAAGGCTGCCATTAGTTGCGTAATTATTGGATATACACATACTTGAAGTTTGAAAGCATTTGTGACAACATTAACAGTTGTTTTGAGCTGGTTATTGTCTTCTTAATCATTCTTTTTGAGGGAAACATCTATAACAAAGTGGTATCAGGGCACCAAGTTTGTTGTGTGCATTCTTATTGAAGGATGGAGTTGACTCCCACTATGATGGTCTTTCTAAATGGAAACAATTGGACTATATGGAAAGCGAAAATGACCGATTTGCTGTATTGTAAAGACCTGTATGCACCATTGAGAACCAGAAGCCAACGAATATGACAGATAAAAAATGAAAGTTATTAGACAGAAAAACCATTGACTACATCAGACAATGGTTAGATGATAGTGTATTTCATTTGGTATCTGTAGAGATGAGCGTGAAGTCGTTATGGCAGAAGTTGCATGATTTTTACAAGAAGAAAATAATTGAGAACAAGGATTTATTGATGAGGCAATTGGTAAATCTCAAACTTAGAGAGGAAAAACCTGTGTCAGAGCATCAATAGCCATAAAAATGATATTAGATGATGAGTTACAAGCACTCTTATTGCTCAGTTATTTTTTCGATTGTTGGGAGACCTTAGTTGTTTCTTTGAGCAACTCCACTCCAGATGGTGTGCTAATGATAAAGCATGTAACCAACAACATTCTAAAAAAGACAAGGAGAAAGTCTCTTGGTACTACTAGCTCACAAGTGCTAGTGATGAGAGATAGGGGCAGACAGAAGAACCGTAACAAATGGCATGACATATCAAAATCTTGGTTCAAATCAAGACTCATGATGACAGGTAAATGCTTTCACTATGGTATTCCAGGTCATAAGAAGATTGATTGCAGGAAATGGAAAGAAGAAAAAGAACAAAAAAAGAAGAGTCAAGAGAATGTGAAGCCAAAAGAGTACACTGCAGTTGTTTTGAATGATGATGTAGTATTATTTTTATCTGAGAAAAATAATTGTCTTATAGTTCAAAATAGTGATTCTACATAGATTTTAGATACCGGGGCATCATATCATGCCACACCATGTAGAGAGTTGTTCTTTTCTTATAGAGCATGTGATCTTGGAGTAGTTCACATGGGGAACAGTGACACTTCGAAGATTATTGGGATAGTAGATGTTTGCATTGAGACGAGCATACGATGCAAATTGACTTTGAGAGATGTGAGACATGTTCCAGATCTTAGAATGAATCTGATTTCTGCAGGAAAACTAAGTGAAGAAGGATATTGTACTTCGTTTAGTCAAACAGGTTGGAAACTAACAAAGGGGGCACTAGTGTTGGCAAGAGGTAGCAGATTTGGGCATTTGTATGGTATGAAGTGTTAAATCAGTAGTGTGGAGGTAAATGTAGTTGCTGGTGGTACTTCGTCAGATTTGTGGCATAGGAGGTTAGGTCACATAATTCAACATCGAATTTTATTAGTGGGATCGCTGACTGAAAGACTCCCCCAAGCCAGGAAAGCTAGTGCTCTTGAATGCGCTCCTGACATGGATAATGGCATATTGGTATGGTTAATGGCACCTAATGGAACCTCATGACAAACCTTTCTATCAATGTCCAGGAGGCGCTCCCAAGCGCACAGAGAAGACTGCTCAATTTTTGAAAGGTTATGAAAAGAAAAGGCAAAATTGCAATTATATGCCATTAGTGGTGACCATACCAAAATTGTGCATCCTTGAAAGTTGCGAGTGTCCGTCTGACCTGAGAAACTCAGTGAACAGGCATCATCCCAATCAGACTATGGGATGTCACCTTGACATCAATTCTCAATTCGACCGATTTAGAAAAGCCTATCATTTGATTGGCTCAAGCTTTATTTCACATAAGTTAATATGTCAATAGCAAGCCTTCCCACCAGATCGAGAAGAAAGGCTCGGATTCAACCTTTTTCTTTAGAGTTTCAATAGCGGCATAACCTAAGCTATACATAAGCACACTCTTTGGCTTCCCTATAGTCCTTTATGTCATGCTCTTTTGATTCGGGTGGGGTGTGTGTGCCGGTTGTTTTAGGACATCAAGGTTTTGTAGACCTTTCCTTTCCATAAATCTCCTTTCCTTTTCAGAATGTCCTCCATGCCAACATTGCCATCCAAGCGAGGTTGATATCCAAGAGTGGGTCGTTCGGCATAATCGTAATCAGGAATCGATTTACTTACCAAGAAGAATCTGTTACCAAAGGCATATGGTGCACAGTTAGTCTCCTTGTGATCATTGCTTTGGTTGGTAAGTTACATAGAATCTCTTTTCAGGATAAACACTTCAAAAATTAAATATGTATTAGATTTAGTTTATTCAGATGTGTGTGAACCTATAAATGTGACATCTAAAGTTGAGGTATCCTATTTTGTTACATTTATTGATGATGCATCTAGGAAGGTGTGAGCCTTTACAATGAAAAGTAAAAATGAAGTAAGTAGCATTTTCATGACTTTTCATGCAGCGGTTGAGCATGAGACTAGTAAGAAGATGAAGAGACTGCGTACATACAATGGTGGTGAGTACATAGATTCTTCTCTATGAGAATATTGTCTTAAGCATGATATTAGACACGAAAAAACAGTTCCCTATACTCTACAGCAGAATAGAGTTGCAGAAAGGATGAACAGAACTATAATTAAGAGAATAGAAATTTGCTATCTAGCTCTAAGTTGCCTAAGTATTTTTTGGAAGAGGCAATGCATACTGTATTTATTTGATAAACATATCTCCTTCAATGCCTCTAGATGGAGATATTCCACAGAGAGTTTGGTCAGATGAAGATGTTAAGTATGATCACCTTAGAGTTTTTGGTTGCAAAGCTTTTATGCATATACCTAAAGAACATCGAACCAAACTAGATGATTAAGTTATTTCTCTAATATTTCTTGCTTATGCAGATGATGAATTTGGTTACAGGTTATGAGATCCAAAGAATGGCAAAATCTACAGGAGTTGTGATGTTGTCTTCAGAGATGATCAAACAATTGAAGATGTCATGGGTGACAAACAGTCAGGTGTGAATGCTAGTGGTGTTCATAAGATAACCTGTGCAGGACCTGAAGAATTTTCATTTGAGCATGGTGAGACTGATGAAAATGTAAAGGAAGAAGAAATGGAGGCAATATACAAATGACAACCCTATGGAGATTTTTGAACATGAGTTGGAGGGGCAGTTTCCTCCTCATTCAGAACCAATTGAAAAGCAATTTGGGAGATATAAAAGATCATGTATACCATCTACTAGATATTCTACTAATGAATATATTATGTTTACAGATAGTGGAGAACCAGAATCCTATGCAGAGGTGATAGATGATGTGCATAAAGATGAATGAGTTCAAGTTATGCAGGAAGTGATGAATTCTCTATATAAGAATCACACTTTTGATTTGGTAGAGCTACCAAAAGGTAAGAAAGTGTTGCAGAACAAGTAGATCTACAAGCTTAAAAATGATGGCCAAGGCAAGTTGAGATACAAAGCCCGGTTAGTGGTGAAAAGTTTCAAACAGAAAAGATGTATTGATTTTGATAAAAAAAAAAATTTCTGTTGTTAAAATGTCATCTATCAGGGTAATACTTGGTTTGGTGGCTTGTTTAGACTTGGAGTTAGAGCAGTTAGATGTAAAAACTACTTTTCTTTATGGAGATCTAGAAGAAGAAATCTACATGACATAGCTAGAAGGTTTTGTGGTTGCCAGGAAGAAACACATGGTTTGTAAGTTAAAGAAGAGTTTGTATGGACTTAAACAAGCACCTAGACAGTGGTACAAGAAATTTGATGCTTCTATGATAAATCAAAAGTATCGCAGATTGACCGTAGATCATTGTGTCTATATCAGAGAGTTTTCGTCAGATAACTTCATTATCTTGTTGTTATGTAGATGATATGCTTATTGTTGGACATGATTATCAATTAATTAGCCAATTGAAGAAGGACATGGACAAGTTCTTTGATATGAAAGACTTGAGGTCAACACAACAATTGTTAGGCATAAGGATTGTTCGTGATAGAAAGGTCAAGAAGTTGTGGTTATCACAAGAGAAATATATTGAAAAGGTGCTGAGAAAGTTCAACATGAAAGATGTCAAAATAATAAGTACACATTTAACAATACATTTTAAATTGGCAAATGAGCAATGTCCATCATCAGCAGATAAGAAAGAAAGAATAGATAATGTACCATGTGCCTCCGTAGTAGGGAGTCTCATGTATGCTATGGTTTACACATGCCCAGAATTGGCTTATGCAGTTGGTGTAGTTAGCAGGTTTTTGTCGAATCCAGACAATGAACATTGGGTAGCAGTAAAGTGGATCTTACGGTATCTTAAAAATACTTCAAATTACTGTTTATGTTTTGGTGAATCTAATCCAGAGATACAAGGATTTGTTGATGCAGACACGACATGTGACTTGAACTCTAGAAAGTTTCTTTCTGGTTATGTCTTTATTTTTGCATGGGGAACTATATCATGACAGTCTATGTTGCAAAAAAGTTTGCTCTTTTCACTACAGAGATATAATATATTGCAATAACTGAAGTTTGTAAAGAGTTGTTGTGGATGAAAAGTTTTCTTCATGATATATGTCTTAGTCAAAATACCTATGTGTTGCATTGTGATAGCCAAAGTGTTATACACTTGGCGAAGAATTCAGTGTTCCACTCACGGACCAAGCACATTGATGTCAAATATCATTGGATTCGTGATGTGCTTGAGCAAAAACTGATTCAATTAGAGAAGATACATACAGAGAAGAATCCTGTAGATGTGATGATGAAGTCTCTATATAAAGAAAAACATGATAGGTGTAGAGACTTAGTTGAGATGACTGTCTTTAGAGCAGTGTATTAATTTTGTTCATTTTGCAGGTATGATCTCTCTCTTGAGGCTGGAG
>JAANDH010000480.1:33884-60437 GCA_011799765.1 Nymphaea thermarum
CTCTCTCTCTCTCTCTCTCTCTCTCTCTCTCTCTCTCTCTCTCTCTCTCTCTCTCTCTCTCTCTCTCTCTCTCTCTCGTGGTTTTCTTTTGGGAAAAAGAAAAGGAAAGAACTTTTGTGGCTGCACATAGCAAGAAGAGAAGGGGAAGAGGAAGGCAAGGAAGAGAAGAATGAGAACTCGCAGCAAGGCAACGTTGGTTGATCGACACGCCAAGAAGAGAGAGGAGAGATAAAAAATAAGGAGAAAATGAAGGGAGTCTTCATTGGGTGATTTCTTTCTTGTTACTTTGGGACTCTTTCTTTCATTCGTACAAGAGAGTGTTATTCTTCTCTTGAGTTCACTGTTTCTATTAAAACAGTAGGGATATTACTGCTAGTGTATTTGACTCTTTTTTTTATATATAGAAAGACACTCTTGCCCATGGTTTTTTACCCCATTGTTGGAAGTCTTTCAACGTAAATTAGTCTCTTATTTTCTACATTGTCTAGCATATATCTTGACGTATATTGCTGCAATATTGGTGTTGGAAAGTCGATTTTGTGTTCGTAGCCTAATGATTTCAGCAGTCTTGTGCAATCCCTTTTATGAAATCAGCTTGTTTGGATTGTTTTATTGATCCTAAAGGCTGCCATTAGCGGGGTAATTATTGGATATACGCATGCTTGAAGTTTGAAAGCGTTTGTGACAGCATTAACCGTTGTTTGGAGCTGGTTATTGTTTTCTTAATCATTCTAGTCGGGGGAAATATCTATACAACTTGCAATGACATGCAGGTAGGTGAGTACTAAAAGACAAGATAAAAAGTTCATGATCTTCAACATTATTTTTACTTTCAAAAGCATAAAAACTAAAGAAAGTTTTACACCTTATAGCATGCATCTAAATATTATGGTGCCATTGGTGAATGGGCATCCCAAAAACCCAAACAACCAGAAACTACACACACAAAATCAAATCCAAACGGGAGATCTTGTAATAGCAAAGGGAGATCAAGAATAGTATTTACATTCCAAAAGGGTATCAAGAGATGAAAAATGGCAGTGCATTTTTTGACAACCTGAACGACTGAGTGGATAACCCAAAAAACGAGCAATTTGAAGAGGGAGATGCATACCATCGCTCAGAGTTGTTGATGAGAAGGAGCAACGTTGGAACAGGGGTGTCAGCAGCAGATGTTGGGTGAAAGAACTGCTCGGATGCTCTTCTCCTGCGTTACCACTTGTTCACTTGGTGAGGAGGAGGAACGCTGGGGCAGGGGCAGTCAGGCGTTAAGCTTCAGTGGCAGTGTTGGACGGAGAAAGAGCAGAGGAGAGAGAATGAAAAAATCAAAATGGTCCCCTTGTGCAGGGACCCCATAGGGTAAGCTAAGTGAACGGTTGATCTTTTAACTCACGACCATCCGATGTAGATGAATTAAATGGCTGATCAGCTGTTGGTTGGATAAGTCGGAAGGGTTATACTTTCTTTCCGACGATATATATATACACTTCAAAAGACTGAAACACCTTTCAAAGGCAAGAGGTTTCTATTGAAAAAACTAATTTGTTTTCTCATTTCAATCTCTTAAAAGTACAATTGAGCTGCCAAAAATTATACATTGTCATTAAAAATAGCCACCATAAGAACATTAGCAACAATTTATACTGCAACTATGGTTCATAATGACTTTAGTGCAACCACGGTTCACAATGCCTTTAGCTATGATAAGTTTTAAAATTTTAGTCATCCTGCTACGTGGGCATACTTGGATCTTCATGTCCAACACCCAAATCATGATCTTCTATGCAAATCGCCTCCATCCTCTAAAAAAAGGAGAAAAACTAGCTCGCTCTTTGATGTGTAGAGAGCGGACAATGCGGTAAGTGATATGATACCGTGGGGAGGGGGCCGCCGACTATCGTTTTCTAGAAATTAAGCTCACTAAATCGAAATAGTTTAGAACCGGTGACTTGCAGAATGCAACAGCATTATCAGAAGATACATGGCCTTTGTTCTCTTCCGTTAAGACCCCTTATCCTTTCACCTCCCCCCGCAGACGAGTAGAACTAGAGGGTTCAATTCCGCCGAATGGAGGGTGATACCAGGTGAGTCCTCCAGAGCAACGCCTTCACCTAGTTCGAATGGTGCCGGAGAGAAAAATTTCACTAGGGAAGTGGAGACAGAGGTACGGCTGCCCATCTTGTGCTACCAAATGTTAGATACAATGACTCCTCGTCAAAGGTCGTTTCACACGGGCAAGTTGACGATCATTTCGAATCTAATTTGTTCCTTAATCTAGAACATATTAGACCAGCAAAAAAGAACTGCCATGGCAAATATGCTGGGCAGTTCTCTAAGAAAGCTAGGCGGAAATGTGCTGATTACAACGGACCAAGTTGGCTGTTGCCGAAGTTGAAGGAGAACTGTCATGCTAGCAGGGATTCATGGTGTCATTTGGACTTGAATGAATAGACGTCGTTCTGACAGCGGTGTTGGTTCTTGATGGAACAGGGTCTGCGTGGAATAGGGAGGCATCAATCTCGTTGGTTTGTTCAAGCATTTCTGGGCTTTCAGTCTTGAAAGCTAAATCATCCTCGCTATCTAGCTTATTCTCTTTGAGATGGCTCTTAACTATTTCCCAGCTGCCTTTTATAACCGTGTAAGTTTTCATCATGCATTGACTTTCATAGCGTATCTTAATAGTCATTTTCTTGATATCCTATATTAGCAAAAAGAGAATAGATGGTTCATGGCAGCCATGATAGTTGCTGAGGAAGTGTCTCCTCATAAAATTTTATGGCATAATATCTATTTTATTAGTAGTTCATGTTAACTTCCTGTTAGCTTTGTGGTCAAATGGCATATGTCGACTCACAGTTGAGACTGTAGAAGGCACTACAGTGGGTGCGGTTAAGAACATGATCACACAAGAAGCCTAATGCTTCATCAGGCTACTCAATGATATCTCAGTTGATTCAAATTCTGTCGGCACACTGCTTTGTTTCAGAATAGAATTTTACTGGAAACATTAATCTAGAGTTGAAGAAATGTGCACAATTTTCCAGCAGGGTCAGGCTTGCATTTGCATAAATGCTTTTGGGAGGTGCCTGGAAGTTGCTGCGCATAATTCTTTGGCAACAAACAGACGACCATTAGAAAGAACTCTATTTCTGAATACAAAAATTATATTTCTGAAACCTAGGCTAGAATGGCTTTTGCAAGTCCATGGTGGCAGCCATCACAGTATTCAGAAAGTTCTTCCGGAAGACCGGGAACTTGATGAAGATCAGGTTAATTCTGATGTTAAAGCTGTTGAGAGCGATGTAAATAACATGGAAGATGGGACCTGAATGGGGAAACCTGTTAGATGGCTTTCACCAGATCTTATGTGCATCTCATCAGCGATACCCCCAGTACTTGTCAAGAAGTCTTGCAATGATCTGGGATTCCCTTTCCGATGCGAATCCATTGGATAATGACGATAGTGCATGGTAATACATAAAGATAGTTGATTTTGATAAGATCTTTTGATGCAGATGGAGTTTTTAAAAGAAACTGAGTCAAATGGTACTATAAAGAGAAAATAACATATCGATAGCAAGAGACTTTTCTTGAAGCAATATATCTTTATGAGGACCTACATGAGATCCAACTAATGACATGAAAATTTGGAAAAAAGTGCCCATCATAAGTCACCAAGGAGGCTGTCACTCTACTTTCACAGATATACTTGAACCTGAAAGATGTGCTCTTGAATTAGTATGTCTTTGTAAGGACCAACACAAGATCCAAGTAATGGCATGAAAGATTGGAAAAGGTGCCCATCATAAGTCACAGTGGAGTCTGTAATTTTACTTGCTGAAAGGTTGTGGTTGGGGAGGTAGAAAAATATGCTTACAACATGTACAGATACCAACCGGTAGTACTAAGCAAATTATTGAGAAATATAATTATGATTAATAGAGATAAGTAAGCATTATTTGGATCCAGATGCAAGATATAAGTAGTACAGTAGTTAATAAAAGTTTGCTCATATCTCAGGCAAAATTTATTGTTGCACTATATAATTCCTTAGGTATTTTCAGCTTTCCAGCACGTGTCCTGAAATTCATGCACATGTATCCATTTATGCTGTAATTCAGGCCAAGTTTATGATGGGCCAGGTAAATTACTAGTACCATCCATGTGCACTTGACACATGCTTACATTGTTATGCTCTCTAGGCACCAACAAGGGAACTGTTCAATGGATACAAGGCAGCACAATTTTTTTCTTTTAGTACATTATCTTTCTAATGCTTATCAGAGGTCGTTTTAGATCTTCCTTTGGATTTTATTGATGTGGTTGCCATATTACAATCAGTTTCCAATTTTATAGAGAGCCTCTTCTTTTTCCAATTTTTCTGATTCTAGCAATGCTATCAAGTGCTGCAGCACTTGCAAACGGTCAACCAGAACTTCTCATCCATCTTGGCCTTTTAGTTGATTACTTCTGCTTCCAAGTTCTTTGCAAGTTATTGAATTGGTATAGCTGTATCTCAGTGTCTAATGAAGGTAAGCTTTGGAAAGGTGATGTTGGCCAACCGGCTTGGACCTTGGCTCTCTACACCATTGAAATTGAGAAGGTAATGCATCTTTATTGTGAAACTAATAATAGTATTAATTTATCCTGTGTCACCAAATTTTTTTCTGTATATTTATTTATATTTGTTTTCTTGCCATTCTATGCAACCTAACTTTCAAGATGAAATATAACTGCATTTTTTTCCCTTTTCCTCTTTTTGTCTTAGTATCGCATTATTCAGTCATGCTATGTGAGAACCAGAGAAAAGTTTTTTTTTTTTTAAATGAATATTAGGGAAACTATTTTGAATGGAAAACAGGGAAGAAATATTAGTTGTCTGGAACTTTATAATCAGATTTAGTAAAAATACTGTGTTAGAAAGGTATCAACAACAATTTATGCACTTAGGTCTTCCTTTACCTGTAATGTGATCTTAAGCAATGGCTACTCGCAATGTGCTTAAATGATCATAATCTACCTTAAAGTGAAAAGACAAGTGGGTCATATTAGACCTAGTGGACCTGTTCTGAAAAGGAACCTCAACTAAATCAGTTATTATAATGTGTTCAACTGAGTCAATGACTTGGTACATGTAATGTTTATACTGGATGACAGTGCAGCTTAATTTTCTCTTAAGTGCATTCTCAGCATGAAATGATAATTTTGTTCTTAATCAGCAGGAGAACTTTGGCCTGTGCTGTTAATCAGGATGCAGAGCAATCATTTAAATATACAGTAGAAGTGGATAAATTGATAGATAAGCTAAGAGTGGCGAGTTCTAATCAAGTGAGAACTGGTTATTAGTATTTTCTTCATCTTTGATGATTTTGTTTTCTTCATGGTTATTTCTCTTGTTATGAGAGCCTATGTTGCGTTTTGTTCTCTGTGCTTGCAAGCCCTCCTCTTACATATGCTTTTTGCATTAAACAGCTTCAGCAGCTGGTAGCTGAAAACATTCTGGCCTTCAATGAGAGTTTTTGGATTCGTCTGGCAGCTAGGACAGACACATGCAAATCTGATGATGATAAAGCATAGTTTTCACTTGATTACTTTCAGCCACTTAAATTGCTACAAGAGCATCCGTAGGTTGTATTTTGGCTAATTTATATTGAATTTGGTGGTTTAATTCCAGAAAGACTACGAGGAACTTGCTTCACATTTGATGAGCTTGGTAGATCGGCTTGTACACAAAACAAATGTGAGAAACTCCTCTGATATTAAATAAATATAATCAAGTTTATAAAAACCTCTGCAGAAGCTGATGCTGCACAATTACAATGGTCCAAGTCATAGTCTCAATCTAATCTTATTCCACTATGCATGAGTTCACCTTTTGACCTTGTCGTTGTGCTGTTGTGTCCTGTGTACCATCATGCTGTATCATGTTTTGCTAGAACCTTTTTAAAGGCACAATATTCCAATAGTAATTAAAAAAACATCTTTTTCTAAGAAACACAAGGCAGCATATTCTTCTGAAAACTTTGGGAAAACAAAATTCCAAATTTATAACATCCAATTGGATCTACTTTTGAGCTTGGTTCATGAATCTAGTTTTAAGCTTGGATCATAATCCCATATTTTTCTACCTTGTCTTGATTTTAAGAAAAGCTGAGTTATACACTCTGTTTTTCTATCTGGTTTTGTGCTAGATTAGACCCATCTACATATTTGACTGTCTTTTATATATCATTTTGAGAAATAGATACATTAGTTTGTTTCTTTTTTTAATGCAAAATCTTTCAAATCATATATTTAGATCGAGTACGTTTTGTAGATTTATGTCTTACTAATTATGGTTCAGAGCTCATAACATGTTTGATCTATGTGTGGTCCATAATAGTATATAAAGATACTGAACGTAGCACTATAATCATCTTTCTATTAATAATATGTTATGCTCTTTATGGTGTAACTTATTGGCTGCTTAGCATCCAAAGGGTCCTGTAGATGATGGACACATATATTCCCATTCCGGCTTTGTTTATACTTTTATGTCTCGTGTCTCTCTGCAGGAGAAGATAGAATCAGCCACAGACGTGCTGAGGGAAATAATAAGGCCAGTGGTTGTAGATGATGAAGAAATTTCTTGGCCTCCAAGGGACCCACAGTCTCTTGTTCTGATGGAGAAGGTACCTTTACTTTTTCAAATGGATAGGATGAATTTTTTCATGGTTGAGGTGCTTACTCATCTAGTGTAGTACAATTATTTCAGAAGTAAAATGATATTGATTAGTGTTTTACATTCTATGGGACCTAACTATTAGACCAGGATATAATTCTGATGAATATTTGCTTCCTAACCATTGTACTATCTAGGTTCTGAAGCATTAATCAGTTTCTAAGTTTCTAACACTATATGGATCCTGCTCTCTTTTGAGAAGCATATGCATACTTGGGTACATATAAGTTGCAAAACTATGGTATGCTGTTAACATCTAGAGCATCATAAGGAGAATTTTAACTATCAACTCACTTAAATAACAAGATAGCTTATTTTTTCACTGATTTGGTGATGCTAATGGATGAATTATAGACAATCAAATGATAATGCTTTCCTGACATAGCATACCTTCGAAACTTTGACCAGTCTTAAATTTTAGTGCAATTAATGAATCTTTTTTGAAGCCAATGCTCATTCATTCAGCATGTCACTAACAACAATAACATCAAGAAACATCCTCTTCACAACCAAACTGGGGTCTTCACAGGCTGGAATAATATATTAATCATAAGTGTTAAGAAATGTTTCTACAATTCTATTATACAACTTGTAGGTATATTATTTGTCTTTATGGTCTTTTTTAGTCTTATACAACTACTATAGATATATTCTGTTAGGGCTGTTTTAGTCTATATTCATGTTACCTTTTAGGGATGAGGATATTGGCTATGAAGTTCCCTTTCGTTTATGTGTCATTTATTGCAGTTTGAAGCAGAATGAGCTAAAGGTTATTTTCTTTTGTACTTTATTTTTTCCTTTAAATATTCCTCTCTGTGGTTTGAACATGGTATCATGGCCATACAGGAAAGAAGAGAGTATGGCAACAGAACTTGTAGTTGTACCATTAAAGATAGGTGGTTCAGTTTTTTGTATATTCTTCCGAGTTTAACCATCTAGACCTGTTTGCTCTTCAAATTTTGGGTGCCTTTGTGGTATGGAGTGTTGCAAAATAGTTTGTATAATATGAAACAAAGGCAAGGAGATGAAACTGTCCAAGCCTTTTTGACTAATTGTTAGTCCTTACTAGATTATTTTGAACTGCTAATGTCTCTTTTTACCCTGGTCACTAAATTTTTGGTCTATCACTCCTAATTTCTAGTCCTGGAAGTAAGTTAAATATCCTAAATGCATCTCATGTTCTTTCCCTTGGTATGAATCTTGTTTTTGTTTGCCAAATTTGTCATCTTCTCTCCTACGGATTGTGTATTGTAGGATCAGTAGTCAAGGGGGAATATACTGGAGTTAGCCATAGACAAGACGACTTGTGTTAGCTTGCATCTAACACATCAAGAGGGACAAGACAGGAAGCATGCAATCCAAAGTTAAGAGTCAACATCCTGTCGCCAATGACCAGGCTATCTGTTTGCTTCTAGGCTGCATCCTTTTGTCTTCTGACAGTTTTGATGGATCTAAGATAGTTGTGTCTGATCATGTACAAAATTGTCAAAATTGCAGATTGGCAGAAGGAATGTCACCTTTTGGGTCATAGAGAGCTTAAATCTGAAGGATCATCTGATCTTGTACATCCACATGTTTGGGGTCCTTCATATATTTTTACTAAAGGAGGCTTTGCTTATTTTGTTACTCCAACTGATGATTGTACAAGTTTCCTTGGATATTTTTCAGGAAAAATAAAAATGAATTCCTTGATATTTTTCAAAGATTTTGTGTTGCAATAGATACCCAATTCTCTGCAAGGATCAAAATTTGTTCTCTGAGTCAGGAGAACATTATGCTTGTCATGTGCTTGAAAATGTTCTGCAAATGAAAGGCATTGTTCATCAGAAAACCTGTTGATATGCACAAAAGAAAAATGGTATCAGAGCAAAAAAAAAAAAAAAATATTGGGACTCTGGCAGTGCTCTTGTTTCTATGAGAGTGGATTAGCAGGAAGATGTGTGTGTTTTAAGTCTGTATGGCAGTTTATCAATTAAATTGCATGCCATCGAGGTCTTTAAGGAAATTTCATCCTGTGACAAGTTATGAAACGTGACACCCAATGAGCTGATGGAAGTACTTGGATGTACTTATTTTGTATTGACACCGTAACATCTTAGAGATAAGGTATTTATTCATGCTGTAAAATGTTGTGTCTTTGGATTTTTGGAAGGAAAAAGGGAATATAAGTGCCACAACACAATTCAGAAGAGAGCATGAACTTTGAGATGGTGATGCTTCATGACCATGAACCATATTATATGAAAATGGAAGAGTTAACAAAAGAAGATGGAGATTTCTCATTCCTAATGCCATATTCTGTTGAGGAAACTTATAGTGAAGAAGCCAACTCTCATGGTTGTGAAGGCCCTGGTAATCAGGCAAACTGGGAAGACAAAAATATGGATCAAATCTAATTTATGAAAGAAGATAAAAGGGGTTATGCACATACATTTTCTCAGTCAATCTAAACCTCCAGAGATGGAGATAACAGATGCCAATGTCATTAGCCCTCGGCTGGATCTAAACCTGATCACACATTCCGGAAGGAATATTCCACCACAACAGCCTCTGTAGTCCCTATGCTCCCTCAGGTGTATCACATTCTATGGTATTTGTTTCTCCCACTTGTTTGGTGTTCTATGAATCATTTTCTCCAAAGCATCAAGTGTATCTTGTTCTGGTTCCCTCTTTAATACCTATCTGTTGAAAGTAAGTCTTATGAAGAAATAACATTTGATGAGGAGTGGCAACAACAATGGCTGAAGATCTCAATTATTTATTGAACATAAAGGCATCAGATTTGATGAAACTTCCTGTATGGAAATATGTCGTTGATTAAAGTGTGTCTACAAGATTAATACAAAGGTCAATGTGACAATTGAGCATTGTCAGAGGTGACTGGTTGGGCAAAGAAGATAATCAAGTAATCAACAGTTTCGGATTGATTATTTATTTTGAGGCTTTTTCTTCAGTTGCTCCTATGACTACTATGAGAACCTTGGTTGTTGTGGCATCCTCAACTGAATGTAACTTATGAAAGCTTAATTAGAGGAATGCATATCTCATTCCAGGTTATGATGAAGAGGTGGATATGGAGCTTCCACAAGGAATTGTTGATTCAGAGACCAGGGTGTTTAAGATGAAGAGAGCATATTCTAAAGCAGGCTCCTGGAGCTTGGTCTGAAGAGTTTAGAGCAGAGTTGGAGCTTGAATGGAGCTACCATGATCCTGGTTCATTTTTTATGTCGTCAACAAACAATGAGAGCCTATGTTGTTTTTTATATGTGGATGATATGATTCATAGAATTGCAATTTCTCCTACCGCCAATTCACTGCAGGTGATTTAGAAAAAAATGATGGTACAAGAAGAAGACTCGGATGAAATATTGTGGTTTTTTGAAATACTTGGTCTTGAAGTTTTTTTTACTGAAGAAAGGGACTGTAATTGTCATAAAACAAGTATGCAACTGATCTTATGAACAGGCCAGGTTTGGCTATTGGTAGGAATAAGGTAGAATTTCTAGTGGAATAAAATGTACACTTAAGATCCTTAAATGGGGAAGAGTTGAAATTCTTGTCATCTACAGGCAGCTTTTAGGAAGTCTAATATAATTAACTATTACTCGATCTAACTTAACATATCTGTTTCTAATAAGTCAATTCGTGGGCACACTTAGATCAACTCATCTTGTGGAAGTATTGAGAATTGTTCTTTGTGATAACTACTATGGACTATGGTATGTTCTTCTCTTCAACTAGTTTTCAAGAGCTTCAGGTTTATTGCCATGTAGACTTTGGGGGATTTCCTTGCGATGACTATCTACTGCTGGCTTTTCTATTTTCTTTGGAGACTCTATGATCTCATGTTACAGCAAGAAACAACAAAGAGTAGCACTGTATTACTGAGGCAAAGTATAGGCCCATGGCTAAAGTCATTCTGAGATTACGTGGATATGTTGGCTTCTACTTGAACAGCGAGCTTTCTATTTGCAGAAAATTAAACTTGTATTGTAGCAACATGAGTGCAATACATATACCTAAGGGCTCAAAATCTCATGATAGGAGAAAACAGATTGACATATATTGTCATTTCACAAGACAACATATGAAGATGGTGCAATTGCATTTGAATTTGTGAGCCTTTATAAATAAGTGGCAGGTGTGTATACCAAAAGTTTGCCTCCATCAGGATCCAAAACATTTCTCTCCCAATTTGGCATGCCAAGTTTGAGGATGAATGTTGAGAATTGCATTTTATTGTATGACTGTTATGTATATTATCTCTATCTGTCTTTGTGGAATTGCTTTTAGGGTTTCTTGGTCTTGGTTATTTGTTTTCATAGTATTTTGATCAATATTACTAGGGCTAAGGGTGTCAACCTTTTATAAAGCCCTTACAATTTCAGCTGTGGTTTGAACAGTTGAATTGAAGGTTCTTTTCTTTGATGCTTTCTTTATTCTTCACATGTATCTCTCAAAGTATGTCATTGAGAAAATCAACCTTAAGCTTTGGCATCCATCGTTTTGCTCAATCTCTTTTTAACTGCTCTGGATTCATTATGATTAGGATCCCTTAACAAATTTTGGGAGCATTGTTTCTTTAGAAAAGTTTTGAAACCAAACATGCATGATACATGTTATATTCCATAATAGACTGAAGCTTAAGCTTGATCCCTCCATTATATTTCCGTGAATAATTGGTATAATCATTTATCTGCTTTTATTCTTTATGCATAGAAACTATAGATGTGCAGAGCTATTTCATTTTTCTAATTTATAACTTGTATTTCTAAGCAACAGCTGCAACACTTTTTGTTGCATTGTCCACTAAAGACCTGTATGATATGAAAAACACATATCACTATATGTATACAATGGAATATTTAGGAGGCTTTTTGCTTCCTCAATTTATGTTGCAGGAGTTGGCTCAGAGGGAACAGGAAGGGCAGCTAGATGAAGGCTTTCTTTCAGAAGTAAATGCACAATTGCGACAGGTGACTCTAAATTCTAATTATGTGCTAGGCTTATTAATTTGATTGTCAAATTATTTCCCTCTCGTTTCTAGTCTAAGACTTTAAGTTGTAAACTGAAGGTGCTGCTGTATATATTTGTGGTCCAAGTGGCATTGTGGCTGCCTAGGCTATGACTTACGGGGAGCATCTACCTTGTTTTCTTTCGTATTTTTCAATTCAGATTCAGGTTGTTCCCCCTTTTTTGGATTTTTAGAAGTGTTATGTTGTACTGTTCTTTAGAGCATTTCTATTCCCAATTAAGCTAATAATCATGCCTATCTTAAGGTTCTGGCACCTTCAGTTCCTACTACTCTTTCAACTATATAGCACATGAAGTATTAATTTCCTAGTCTTTGTATATTGGAGCGCATGTCCTCTAATGAAACTTGATCTCTGGTTTTACTTCTGTTCCCAAAAGTCAACATAAGGCAACTGTAAAAAAATAATCCAGAAATCATTCGTGTAGGGACTTTGCTTTGTGCGGAGGCATTTTCTTTCCAAACCAGTAAAACTGGCAGAGGGGTTGTACAGCAGGAGACATCTAATGGGAACTTACGTTCAGGACTCTTAGTTAGGAAATCAGTGTGCTGTCCAAGTACCACTATTTCTCTAATCTTATAATTATTCTGTTGAATACGTGTGGTAGCCGCCGGCAGCTACCTCCACTAAAATGCAAATAAGAAACAGTAACAGGGCTTAACACACTCACGCACACTGCCTTCTAGAGTTAACCAACCCTAAAACCTTTCTCTTCATTAATCAGTAATGGCTCTTATGCCTAAACAGCCTTATATAATGCGGCTGTAAGTCTGGGGGAGATCCATTTATAAAGGATTCGATGATCTTATTTACTATGTGACACTACTGACTTCAGGTAATTGCATTTCAAAATACCCATTTCTCCTAAGGGCTATCCATAACCACCCCACCCCCCCAACCCCCCTTCTTTTTACTGGCACCTAGTCCTCAAGGTGAAAAGGATGGAAACCTCTGTTGCTGATCAGTAGGGTCCTCCCAGGTTGCTGCTGTAGCATCAGGCCCAGTCCACTCTATAAGCACTGCTCCTTGGAATTCTTGCACTTGCGAGATGGGGTCTTATGCAGAACGCGAAATGGAGTGGATTCGGAATTTGCTGTTGGAGGGAGTGGAATTGTCTGTATGGATGAGTGGAATGCTCAGTAAAAGGGTTTGAGGTGGGAGACATGGAACACGGGATGTATGGAGGTGCCTGGCGGAAGCTGAAGCCTGTATGCAACCTTGCCAATTCTGTCTAAAATCTGAAAGGGTCCAGAAAATTTAGCAGACTGTTTGTGTACGCCTGCTGCTCTGCTGTGTACCTTTCGAGGGGGAAATTTTTTCAAAAGAACTAAATCACCCTTCTGATATTCTTTGTCTCGTCGGGGTTTATTGTGCTGCTGAACCATTGTGTTCTGAGTGGCAGCCAATCTATCCTTGATGATGCTTAAATCCTGGTCCCTATCTAGTAACTGAACCTCCAATTAACTGAGTTGCTCAGAGTGAGGATGAAAGCAACAGAGGTCAGGGGGTGGTCGCCCATAAACCACCTCAAAAGGGGAGGTTTTAGTGGCTGAAGGCTGAGCCGTGTTGTATGCAAACTCTGCCCATGAAAGGTAATCCACCTAATTGTGCGCCTGCAGCTCTCCATAACAACGTATGTTTCCCAGAATCTATTTAATGCCTCAGTCTGCCCATACATTTGAGGTTGGTAGGCTGTAATCATATTCAGATTTAGAGGATCCTGATCATTGACAATAGATTTTGGCATGCCATGTAGTTTCCCGATATTGTCTTGGAAGATTTTGGCTACATCCTTGGCCAAAAATGGGTGGGCAAGGGCCATAAAATGAGCATATTTAGACAATCTGTCAACAACAACCAGAATAACAGATTTGCCTCTTGACTTAGGCAATCCTTCTATGAAATCCATAGAAAGGTCCTCCCATACTTGGGCTGGGAGTAGCAAGGGTTGAAGGAGGCCAGGGGGTTTGAGAGTTTCATATTTATGCCATTGGCATTGAGGACATGCACACACATAATTCCTGATGTCCCGCTTCATCCCTGGCCAATAAAAGGTGCGTCGAATCCTTGAGTAAGTGTTCTCTCTTCCCTGGTGCCCAGCTTCCTTAGCATCATGAAACTCAGCCAGCAATGTTTTCGTTAGGCCTGCTTCCCGAGGAATAAAGATGCGGTTCTGATAGAGGAGATAGAGAGGTCGCCAAGTGTATCAATATGTTTTCAGTGATGTAGATTCCAGCCTCCTCCATATTTCTTGCACTGACTTAGCCTGCCTGTGTGCTTCTTACAACTGATGTCAGATGTCCAGAATAGGTTGGGATATGAGCTGTAAGAGGTTCTCATGATTTTCGCCCATGTGATCAAGGTCAAACCTCCTTGAGACTATCGGCCACAAGATTGTCTGATCCCTTCTTGTAAAAGATGTTGAAATCGTATCCCATAAGCTTCATTACCAATTTTTGTTGGGCAGGCACGAGGGTTCGCTGCTGCATACGGTGCTTAAGACTGCCATGATCGGTAAAATGTGGAACTTTTTACCGATGAGATAATGATGCCATTTCCTCACTGCTAGTATTACTGCTATGAGTTCTCTCTCATAAGCAGATTTGGACCTGAATCTTCCTCCCATAGTCTTGCTGAAAAAGGCGATGGGTCGCTGCTCCTGACTCAACACTGCACCTACTGAAGTCTGATGCATCTGTTTCAACCTGAAATGGCCTTTTGAAGTCAGGCAATATCAGAATGGGTGCGTTAATAATAACATCCTTGAGGTATTGAAATGCTGTTTTGCTGGTTTCTGTCCATACAAACTAATTTACCCTGAGCATTACTGTTAATGGTGCAGCAATGGTGCCAAATTTCTTTACAAATCTTGTGTGATATCCGGCCAGGCCTAGGAAGGCTCGCAGCCTCTTGACTCCCCTAGGTAGTTCCCACTCCCGAATGGCTGCAATTTTATCCCTCTCCATATGCACTCCCTGCTGAGATATGGTGTGCTCTAAATAAGAGACCTGGCTGCACCCCAATGTACATTTTGTAGCCTTGGCATGCAGGTGGTGCAGCTTCAACAGTTCTAACACTGTCCTTAGGTTGGTGACATGAGCTGCTATAGTGGGACTATAAACCAATATGTCATAAAAAAAAAAAAACTAACACAACTCTGCACAAATGAGGTTTTAATACATCATTCATGAAGGCTTGGAAAGTGGCTGGGGCATTTGTGAGCCCAAAGGGCATAACCGTGACTTCATAGTGGCCCTTATGGGTCTGGAAAGCCGTTTTTGAGATGTCTTCGGCTGCGATCCTAATTTAATGGTACCCAGCTCTCAAATCAAACTTGGAGAATATCGCTGCCCCTTGTAATTCATCCAAAAGTTCTCAAAGATGGGTATGGGATACCTGTTTTTGATTGTGACAGCATTGAGTCTTCGGTAATCGATGCATAGCCTCCAAGAGGCATCCTTTTTTTAGTTTTTTCACCAACAGTGCTGGTGACGAATGTAGTCTCCAGCTTGGCTGTATTATACCTCCTTGCAACATTTGTTCCACCATGTTTTCAAGAGCTTCCTTTTGCTGATGCTGCAGCGATAGGGACTAAGGTTGACAGGTAAGGACCCAATTACCATTTCATTTCTATGGTCATGACTGCAGCAAGTGGGCAGTCCTTTGGGCTTGTCGAATACTCCTTAGAACCTCCAAGAGCCATCCTTTTTTTAGTTTTTTCACCAACAGTGCTGGTGACGAATGTAGTCTCCAGCTTGGCTGTATTATACCTCCTTGCAACATTTGTTCCACCATGTTTTCAAGAGCATCCTTTTGCTGATGCTGCAGCGATAGGGACTAAGGTTGACAGGTAAGGACCCAATTACCATTTCATTTCTATGGTCATGACTGCAGCAAATGGGCAGTCCTTTGGGCTTGTCGAATACTCCTTGGAACTCTTGAAGAAGAGGTTGCAGCGAGAATGATATAGAGTCTGCACTAGCCACTGCTGGTGTTAACTCTTTTGTAATGAATAAAAGGTGCAGACTCACTGGACCTTCTTGGGTACCGCAGACCTTGCTGTCCACCATCTTCCTGCTGTCTTCCACTCTTGTGGCCACTAACATTCTGTCCCTGTCTTTTCCCTTAAACCTCATCGACATCTCAGCAAAGTCCCATTCGATTTTCCCCAACTGTTTAAGCCACTGTATTCCAAGTGCCAGAACAGACCCTCCCATGGCTATGGGGTACAGTTCACTTCAAACTGCTGTCCCTGAACCTCTATCGTTTCAAGGGTACACTTCCCTTTGTAAAACAATGAGTCTCCATTCCCCACCCGGAACTTGAAGCTGGGTTTTTCTACGATCCTGCACCCACATGCCTTGCCTGTGCCTTCACAGATAAAATTATGGGTGGATCCTGTATCCATCAAGATGCTGACAGGCCACCCATGAAGCTGCCCTTCTACAGGCATGACCTGCAGTACAAGGTCCCCTGTTTAGGCATGAAAGGAGATCTCCAGTGCTGTCATCATCTCTTTGTGCTCTTCTGCCCCTGACTCCTCTTCCTCCTGAACCTCCACACTGTCTTCTTCAGCCTCATTGACTAGGTAGAGGTGTAGCCTCTTGCCCACGCTTCCTCCTTTCCTTCACCTGCTCAGGGTTCAAACATCTGACCAGCTCTTGCCTGCCCTCTCTCTTGTGTCTGTCGGTGGTGCTGCGAACTCCAACTTCGCCAGCAGCAGTCATCGTTTTTGATGGTGGCCATGGTGGTCCTTTTGGTACCCTGCTCTCACGTGACCCAAACCTAAATCTGACGTGTTTTTCTTCAGCTATCCTCGCTATTTCTTCTCCAGCAGAGGCTGAGGCCTGGCTGCTTGGACATTGATCCTCAATTCATCTCGCAGCCCCACGATGAACACACCTATGAGGGCCTCCTTGGGCCACCCATGCACCATGTTTCTTTTGTCCTCGAACTCTGCCTGGTACTCAGTGACAATGCCCTTATGCCGAATCTTAGACAATTCAACATTGTAATCCAGGTAAGCTGAGGGGCCGAAACACACTGTTAGGGCTGCGACGAACTCAAGCCAAGTAGGTTTACCTTGTTGTATCAGTCGCCATCGATACCACCTTATGGCTGGCCCTGCCACATGCACAGCTGCATGAGATTCTCTGTTTTCTAAGGAAACACTCAGGCAGTCAAAATACTGCTCTGCGTGGAAGACCCAACTCAAAGGGTCCTCCCCTGAGAATTTGGGCAACTCCATTTTAGGAGTTCGGAGGTTCGGATGAAACTCTCCTCCCCTGAAACTTGTCTCGTTGATGAAGCGAGAGTCGGAAGGCATACCTGAGCCATCGTTTTTGATTGATGACTGCAGGGAGTCTGTGCTTCCCGCTGCTCTCACTGCTCTTGGCTTCATGCAACGTCGCTTGCCTAGTTGATGCTAGGTGAAGGTCTGTCCTGCTTGAAGCATATCATGTAGCAGAGCAGACAAATGTTGTTCGTTCAAGATCGCCTGCACATGCAAATTGACCTCGGTGAAGCGTTGCACAATTTCATTGCAGCTACACTCAATGCTGTCCATCCTATCTCCCATCGTCATCCGTGCTTCCTTGTTCTGTTTCTTAAAGGCCTCCAGCGCATTGAGCATCTCTTAGGTGGTCATGTCGAGGCTCTGATACCAGTTTGTACCGGCGGAAGCGACCTCCACTAAAATGCAAATAAGAAACAGTAACAGGCTTAACACACTCACGCACACTGCCTCCTAGGATTAACCAACCCTAAAACCTTTCTCTTCAATTCATTAATCAGTAATGGCTCTTATGCCTAAGGCCCTAAACAGCCTTATGTAGTGTAGTTGTAAGAGAGGGAGATCGATTTATAAAGGAACCAACCCGATATTATTTACTATGTGACACTACTGACTTCAGGTAATTGCATTTCAAAATACCCATTTCTCCTAATAGCTATCAACTTGCTTTATCAATATTTTATTATATGGATGCAAACTGTATATTTGAGCTAGTTCATGCAATTGTTCACGGTTCTACTGGTCTATATAGAGGTAAGCTTATGATGTATTGCTGCAGCATGTACAAGTGTTGTAGATGATATATATGCTGCAAGAGCAATATAATAATCTTTCAGGGCAGTGTCACACTCAGAAAAAAAAAATATAGCATTCACAACTAAATTTAAGCGATCTTTTATTTCTCTTGTGGATAGTAAGGAAACCCAAACAGGCCAGAAGCCTGCCTTGCAGTCAATCATGAGCAAAGGACCTAGTAATGACCCCTCAAAAGGAAAATGATAAGCAGAATGATATTAATTTGCTAATTGAAGTACCTAGACAAACAGAAGAAAATATATGTTTTCCTCTTAAAGAATGTAAAATATTATATTTTTTTCTTAGTCCTGAAACTTCATTTGAAATCATGGTCCTTTCTGATATTCTATATGGGTGATGGACTTTTTCTCTAGATATGCGACCTTTAGATTACTTTCCTTACTGTTTGACTCAAACTTGGAGAATTATGGCACTTCTTGTCAACATGCTTTCAGTGGAACACTTCCCAAGTCTTTTGCTTTTCTGCAGAAAATTGCAAGTTTATGTGTTACACTTATTATTTGTATAATGTTTATTAAAACTTTCATAGGCAAAAGAAGATGGTGATAAGCCAGGTCTTGAGGCTATGCTGCAAAAAGTTTTGCAACTTTATGCTGCCAAGGTCCTATCAAAACGAAGTTATGTGTACAGGGGTATGTAGATTCTGCCTTTTCATACAAGGTTATGTGAATTCCCTCGTATACTAGAAAGCGATTAAGCTGGGTGGATGACGTTGATTGATGGTGAAGTTACGTGAGTAACAGTGTGCATGTGTTTTTTGGAACGTTGATGTATAAATGCTATTGTTTTAGCTTTCACTTTCTTGCTGTTTATTTTTTTGAAGATTCAGTAAGTGTATCAGATGGAAAATTATTTTCTCCATCTCTGCATATGATACGCAAGCCCCTATATAGTTACAAGGAGAAGCGTAACGAATTTTCAGCAAGGGAAAATGTTGGGAAATTTGTTTCTTTTAATTTTTTCTAATGATTGTCTTTCCTTGGATTTATAGTTACAAGGACAAGTCTTATGAATTTCTCAGCAAGGGAAACTATTTGGAGATTTTTGGGTGGAGAAAGAGAGAGAGAGAGAGAGCACTGTAGCCATCTTACAAAAATAAGCAAGTATTACCTTTTTCTGGGTTCTACTTTCAAAATTACTATAAATGTTTTGCAGGTCCTTATTTAGGTTTGCTTACCTTCATGTTTTGTATAGAAAATATCCTTGTAGATTTGCCTCTTCACACCTATCTCTCCAGAGCCTTGGATTGTTCATGTGTTAATGTGATAGGCCATTGTGCTAATGTTTTGTAAATGAAGGTAATGATTCTTTTATCTCATTTATTCTACCAGAAGGAAAAGAGAAAACACTGTTGTTTTTTAAAAATATTGTTCAGGAAATGGATAAAAATGGAAAATGTAATTTTATTCTCTGTTTGGGACAAATTCAATGTGACTTGTTGAATTCTCATAAATGGGTCACTGCTTCCTTTCCATATTTTGTTCGGTCTCTATGTTTGCTTTCATATGATATTGGATTCTATCAGTTTTTCTCTGATTATCTAACTCTTTTCAGGTGGTCAAATTCAAAAGACTGAGGCATTCCTCGAAGCTGTAATAAAAGGTCAAACGCCTATGAAAATTAATTTTTGGTTTCCATAGATTATTTCATGTCTTGCAACTCTTGCCTTTTTCTTAAAGCTCTCAAAAGTGCAGCAACGCTTAACAGATTGTTTCCCCTTCTTAATTCTAACTGTGAAATGGACGTGAAATGACTATTATTGGCCAATAGTCATCTGTAAATATGTACCTTTTTTTTTTGCAGAATCAGGAATGTGCTTCCAGAAAACTTAATAAGAATCATAAAATGGATCGCTGCCATAAAACTATGGGAACAGTCACGGTTCTAATATTTTGCCGATGAACTGGGGTATTTTCTAGTTGGTCCATCAATATCTGCATTTTTTAGTAAATGCTCATAAATTATGCTCCTACCCTTCCTACGAGAATCAACAGAAAGTTTTTTCTGGATAGTGTCTTTGCCAATATCTAGGAAGACGGATAGGCGGCTGTCTTTAATTATTTATTGACCATAAGTAGTTAAAGGATATTGATAGGTGGGATATGGTCAGGCATCTTGATTTAACTTCAGTTGCATTATTCTTCTCTATCAAATGAAACTAGCTAATCACATGGATTAAGTCACAGGGGTACTTCAGTAACATCCACGTACCCGTGTCATCGTACCCGTACCCAAAATGGGTACTTGAACACACTTGGGTACCTATAGATCCAAATTGCTTAATTTTACTTTGATTTAATTCTTTCCACCTTACTTTTTATTCTATTCTTTGGATGTGAAAATTCGATTGATGTTCATATTTGATTAGGGGGTTGCTCGTTTGTCCATATGTTTAAAGTTTTTCATAGGTTTCTTAAACACACTGCTGCAAGAGCCGTTGATATATATTTTCTATGTTATTTATTTGTTTATGTTGATGTATATTCTTTATTTTGATACATATTTTCTAAGTATTTCTTATTGTTTAAAAATATATATGGCCGTACCCTCGCACCTAAATTTTTTGAAAATGGTCAGTACCCGTACCCGTACCTATGTGACAGCGCATGGATCATTTTGGCTAAAATCTGATCTGAACTTGGCACGACCCCTATTTGTCATGTTAGAATTATGTTACCCTAGATACTGCCTAATCTCACAAGTAGCCATTGGTCGATTGCAGCACCTGAGCAAGACTGGAACAAGCTTTTACTTGATGGACTTCAAGTTGGAAAGGGAGACATTCCATCAGAGGATTTCTATGCTGTGGTCAAGAAAAGAATTGAAAGAACATTAATCCGAACAGTGAGTTGTGCGATTTACTATTCTGAGACAAAGTTTTCCATTTCTTTTCTAATTTTAGTTTATCTTGTTTTAGGAGGGAGGTTCCTACCAACAGCGCATATTAATTGAGTACCTTAATGGCATCCAGTCAAGGGCAGAAGATATCATCAAAGTTCTTGAAGGGAAACAAACATGAGTATGTTCTGCATCAGATATTCCACAAAATTAGAGCAGGGAATTGAAGTTGGCAACTTGGCAGGAGGAGATACTGCAAATATCCAACTATGGATGGGTATGACTTAACTTTTTGTCAGATGTTCTTTGAACTTTCTGTGGATCATGCTCATGCAAGTTGCAGTTGCAACCATGGTTCCCTACCAAAGAAAAAATACAAGTTGAGATTGTTGATTATGATACATCCATCTCTTGTAAAGACATACATATGGTAATTACGATGTGCATGCACTTTTGTCTTACCAGTTTACTATTTTAAATACGACCCAGGTATCATTTTGGCACCCCTTATTTGCAGTTACCTTAAATTTAATTCATTGTGAGCAGTTGAAGTCTGATCGTTGGCCATAATATCAAACAATTTTCTTGAAGCTGAATCTTTTCAAGTAAAGCCCCTTGTTGAGTTTTTTTTAGCTATTTCTTTCTTTAGAGGAAAGCGTGTTCCTTGTTCTCTATTTCTATAACTTATTTATCGCCACAGTGCAAGGCTTCCTTCAAATTGTTCAAAATGGAAGTGTCTGCATGAAAGCCGGTCCTGCTTTCTGACATTGAAGCGGTCTCCTTTATTCTCTGGTTATGGGTCAGCAACTTACAATTAGATCCAGCTTGAATCTGCACTATAGTATAAACAACTCATTACACGTGTTGTGCATGTGTTACGTCCTTTTTCATTTTATGCCCAGTTCGTTTTGTGGCATTTTATTGGATCCAGGAACCTCACAAGATTTTTAGATTTGGATTCGGCTACAGAGCTGTTGTCTCAATTCTGCAGTTATGTAGTCTGAACTTTCCTTAGTATTGTCCTTGTAAGGTTTGGCGCAGGGGCACATCTTTGTTGGGTCGGGTCCAGCCTCAAGACCTGACCCGGCCCGTCACTTAAGTGACAGGCGGGAGAAGGGGAGGGCACCCGATGGTGCCCCTCCCTCTTTACGAGTCCTCTCTCACGTCTCTCTCTCGTTAATTCTTTTGGGGAAAAAGAAGAGGGCTTCCCTCTTGTGGCTGCATACGGCAAGAGAAGAAGGAGAAGAAGAAGAGGAAGGCAAGGAAGAGAAGAGGAAAAATCGCAGCAAGGCGTGTGGGTCGATCGGCATGCCAAGAAGAGAGAAGAAAGACAAAGAAGAAATAGAAAATGAAGGGAGGCTTCATTGGGTGATTTCTTTCTTGAATCTTTGGGGCTCTTTCTTTCGTTCGCATAAGAGAGTGTTATTGTTCTCTTGAGTTCACTGTTTTTCTTAAAATAGTAGGGATATTGTTGCTCGTGTATTTGACTCTCTTTCTTGATATATAGAAAGTCTCTCTTGCCCGTGGTTTTTTACCCAATTATTGGGGGTTTTTCGCGTAAATTGGTGTCTCCTATTTTTCTATATTTTTAGCATATATCTTGACGTATATTGCTGCAATATTGTTGTTGGAAACTCAATCTTGTGCTCGCTGCCCTGTGATTCTAATTTTCAACAGTTTTATATTGGTTTGGCCTCTTTTATTGTTGTTGAAACATTCTTTTTGGGGGATACGACTATAACAAAGTGGTATCAGAGCCAGGTTAGCGCCAGATTGGTTGTGTGCATTCTTATTAAAGGATGGAGTCGACCCCCACTAGAATGGTCTCTCTAAATGGGAATAATTGGACCATATGGAAAGCCAAAATGGAAGATTTGCTGTATTGTAAAGACCTATATGCACCCATTGAAAACCAGAAGCTAGCTAATATGACAGATGAAAAATGGAAGTTATTGGATAGGAAAACTATTGGTACCATTAGACAATGGTTAGATGGCGGTGTTTTCATTTGGTATCCGCAGAGATGAGCACGAAGTCGTTATGGCAGAAGTTGCATGATCTTTACGAGAGGAAAACAACAGGGAATAAGGCTTTCTTGATTAGGCAATTAGTAAATCTGAAACTTAGAGAGGGAAAACCAGTGTCAGAGCATCTGAATGAAGTGCAGAGCATAATCAATCAGTTGTCAGCCATGAAAATGATATTAGATGATGAGTTACAGGCACTCTTATTGCTCAGTTCTCTTCCCAACAGTTGGGAGACTTTAGTTGTTTCTTTGAGCAACTCCGCTCCAGATGGTGTGCTTACGATGAAGCATGTAACCAGCAACATTCTAAATGAAGAAACAAGGAGAAAGTCTCTTGGTACTACTAGTTCACAAGTGCTAGTGATGGGAGACAGGGGCAGACAGAAGAACTGTATCAAATGGCAGGACAGGTCAAAATCTAGGTCCAAATCAAGGCCCAAGATGATAGGTAAATGCTTTCACTGTGGTATTCCAGGGCACAAGAAGATTGATTGCAGAAAATGGAAAGAAGAAAAAGAGCAGAAAAAGAAGAGTCAAGAGAATGTGAAAGCCAAAAGAGTACACTACAGTTGCTTCAGATGATGAGGTAGTGTTATTTTTATCTGAAGAAAATGATTGTCTTACAGTTCAAAATGGAGATTCTACATGGATTTTAGATACGTGGGCATCATATCATATCACACCATGTAGAGAGTTATTCTTATCCTATAGAGCAGGTGATTTTGGAGTAGTTCACATGGGCAACAGTGACACTTCGAAGATTGTTGGGATAGGAGATGCTTGCATTCAGACGAGCACATGATGCAAGTTGACTTTGAGAGATGTGAGACATGTTCCAGACTTGAGAATGAATTTGATTTCTGCAGGAAGACTGAGTGAAGATGGATATTGTTCATCGTTTAGTCAGACATGTTGGAAACTGACCAAGGGAGCACTAGTGTTGGCTAGAGGTGACAAATTTGGCTCTTTGTATGGGATGAAGTCTCGAATAAGTAATGTGGATGTTAATGCAGTTACTGGTAGTATTTTGTCAGATTTGTGGCATAAGAGGTTAGGTCACATGAGTCAAAGAGGAATCGACTTGCTCACCAAGAAGAATTTCTTACCAAAGACAGATGGTGCACAGATATCTCCATGTGATCATTGTTTGGTTGGTAAGTTGCATCGAGTTTCCTTTCAGAAAAAGCGCTCTTCAAAAACTAAACATGTATTAGATTTAGTTTATTCAGATGTATGTGGACCTATAAATATGACATTTAAAAGGTAGAGCGTCCTATTTTGTTACATTTATTGATGATGCATCTAGGAAGGTGTTGGCCTTTAGAATGAAAAGCAAAAGTGAAGTAAGTAGCATCTTCATGACTTT
The DNA here is from genome assembly GCA_011799765.1 of Nymphaea thermarum. Lineage (NCBI taxonomy): Eukaryota > Viridiplantae > Streptophyta > Magnoliopsida > Nymphaeales > Nymphaeaceae > Nymphaea > Nymphaea thermarum. Next base: position 57,978 of record JAANDH010000480.1, read on the forward strand.
TCATGCAGCGGTTGAGCGCGAGACTGGTAAGAAGATGAAGAGACTGCGTACAGATAATGGTGGTGAGTACATAAGATCTTCTTTACGAGATTATTGTCTAAAGCATGGTATTAGACGTGAAAAGACAGTTCCTTATACTCCACAACATAATGGAGTTGCAGAAAGGATGAATAGAACTATAATTGAGAGAGTTAGAAGTTTGCTATCTAGCTCTAAGTTGCCAAAGTATTTTTGGGCAGAGGCAATGCATACTGCAGTTTATTTAATAAACATGTCTCATTCAGTGCCTCTAAATGGAGATATTCCACAGAGAGTTTGGTTAGATGAGGAGGTTAAGTATGATCACCTCAGAGTTTTTGGTTGTAAAGCTTTTTACATGTACCTAAAGAACATAAGAACAAACTAGATGATAAAGTTATTCCTTTAATATTTCTTACTTATGCAGATGATGAATTTGGTTACAGGTTATGAGATCCAAAGAATGACAAAATGTACAGGAGTTGTGATGTTGTCTTTAGAGAGGATCAGACGATTGAAGATGTCATGGGTGACAAACAATCATGTGTGAATGCTAGTGGTGTTCATGAGTCAACCTATGCAGAACCTGAAGAAATTTCATCTGAGCATGGTGAGACTGATGAAGATGTAGAGAAAGAGGAAAGAGAGGCAGTTGAGCAGTATACAGATGACAACCCTATGGAGACTCAAACTGATCATGAGCATGAGTTGGAGGGGGAGCTTCCTTCTCATTCAGAACCAATTGAGGAGCAATTAGGAAGAGGTAAAAGAACACGTATACCATCTACTAGATATTCTACTGATGAATATATTATGTTTACAGATAGTGGAGAGCCAGAATCCTATGCAGAGGTGCTAGATGGTATGCATAAAGATGAATGAAATAAAGCTATGCAGGAAGAGATTGATTCTTTGTATAAGAATCACACTTTTGATTTTATAGAGCTACCAAAAGGTAAGAAAGTATTGCAGAACAAGTGGGTCTACAAGCTTAAAAATGAAGGTCAAGGCAAGTTGAGGTACAAAGCTCAGTTAGTGGTGAAAGGTTTTACGCAGGAAAGAGGTATTAATTTTGATGAAATTTTTTCTTCTATTGTTAAAATGTCATATATCAGGGTAATACTTGGTTTAGTGGTATGTTTAGACTTGGAGTTGGAGCAGTTAGATGTAAAAATTGCTTTTCTTCATGGAGATCTAGAGGAAGGAATCTACATGACACAACCAAAAGGTTTTGTGGTTGCCAGGAAGAAACACATGGTATATAAGTTAAAGAAGAGCTTGTATGAACTTAAACAAACACCTAGGCAGTGGTACAAGAAATTTGATGCTTTTATGATAAATCAAAAGTATCGCAAGTCGGATGTAGATCATTGTGTCTATATCAGAGAGTTCTCATCAGATAACTTCATTATCTTGTTGTTATATGTAGATGACATGCTTATTGTTGGACAGGACAGGACATGGGTCGGGTCCAGCCTCAAGACCCGACCCGGCCCGTCACTTAAGTGACGGGCGGGAGAAGGGGAGGGCACCCGATGGTGCCCCTCCCTCTTTACGAGTCCTCTCTCACGTCTCTCTCTAGTTAATTCTTTTGGGGAAAAAGAAGAGGGCTTTCCTCTTGTGGCTGCATACGGCAAAAGGAGAATGAGAAGAAGAAGAGGAAGGCAAGGAAGAGAAGAGGAGAAATCGCAGCAAGGCTCGTGGGTCGATCAGCACGCCAAGAAGAGAGAGGAAAGACAAAGAAGAAAGCGAAAATGAAGGGAGGCTTCATTGGGTGATTTCTTTCTTGAATCTTTGAGGCTCTTTCTTTCATTCACATAAGAGAGTGTTATTGTTCTCTTGAGTTCACTGTTTTTCTTAAAATAGTAGGGATATTGTTGCTCGTGTATTTGGCTCCCTTTCTTGATATATAGAAAGTCTCTCTTGCCCGTGGTTTTTTACTCCATTATTGGGGTTTTTTCACGTAAATTGGTGTCTCTTATTTTTCTGCATTTTTAGCATATATCTTGACTTATATTGCTGCAATATTGTTGTTGGAAACTCTATCTTGTGCTCGCTGTCCTGTGATTCCGATTTTCAGCAGTTTTATATTGGTTTGGCCTCTTTTATTATTGTTGAAGCATTCTTTTTGGAGGATACAACTATAACAATCTTTTGGTATTTTTTATTTTTATTTTTTTATGTTTTTTTTTATACTTTATTCTTAGTTGCGAAATTAGAGTTCAGATTAAGTTTTATTGTCGGCAACATCTGCAGTTGGATGAAGAATAGACATTAACAACGATTGCTATCTGTTCCAAGTTACAAATGGAATTGGCATCAGGACTTCATTGACCATTCTAAGCATATTGTATTATTTTTTTTTTTCTAATTTTTATGCACATTGTGTGCTTAGTCACATGGGTACGGCTAGGAGGGCCCCGTACCCTGCCGGTACGGGTA
>JAANDH010000480.1:60537-121871 GCA_011799765.1 Nymphaea thermarum
AAAATAAAAAAAATCAAAAAAATTCAAAAAAATCTAAAAAAAATCAGAAAAAATCAGGAAAAATCAGAAAAAATCAGAAAAAACTAGTAAAAATCAGAAACATTCAAGAAAAATGTATTTAAAGGAACACCCTTAGCATTTTGTTATTGTTTAAAATTTTTTGATATATATATATGTATGTATGTCCGTGTGTACGGCCATACCCCCGTACCCACGTTTTTTGAAAATAGCCGTACCCGTACCAATACCGGTACCCGTACCCGTACCTATGTGACATAGATTGTGTGTTTATTGACTCAGTACTTGGTTTCTCATAGTGTGTAATCGGAGGTATATTTTATAAACGGCATTGGCTGTTCCATCAATTTCTGCACTTTTTTTTTTCTGTTATATTTCCTTTCAGAATCACATGAAAGTTGAGGGACTCTTTGATGAATCTCAAAGGTTGTGGGGTTATTTGATGCAATCACCAACGAAACGTCAGAGAAAGAACGCAATGATGATGCGAATGTACGCAAGTTTTAATGACGTAACCTGAAGGTCAGTGGAGAGAATATTCAGCTACATGATCCTTTATTTTTCTTTTTGTCAAAACTGCACATTAAGCTGCATATTAAACCTGCTATAACGTTACGTGTAATGAGGGCATAAATGGAATCTCTATTGATGGCGCACCATACAGAGGGGTCCTGATGGGGTCCAACAGGAGAAGGCTCCCTCCTGCCTCCCAATAGCAGAAAACGTCAACCCCCATAACCAAGCCAACTAAATAATGAAACTGAAATGAAACCTGACAAAATATATGAAGGTTTGTCGCAAGCTAATATATATGTATATATATATATACATATATATAAAGAGAGAAAGAGAGTAAAACTGAATGATGATAGCCAGTTTATAGTGACATTAGGAGATATTAAATCTAAACCGTCCAAACTGATTGAAATGACGCACATTGTTGCTAGCCGTGCCAGCAAACACTTTTTTAATCAACTGTTGTATTCTTTACTAACTCTGATTATGCCCCACTGAAGGTTCATAAAAATATTATGTGACAATAATTCATAGCTTTTTGGAGTAGATTTATGTTACAATAACAACTTATTACTGTAGTCAAACCAGCAGATGGATGCCTACAGGACTTGCATATAAGGTTAAATAGTGTCTAACAAAGGCATAATATATGTAGCATGCTGCAAATTTCATTGGAAATAGTAAAATACACTATAACAGTAACAGACCTGGTGATACTAATATAAGAAACCTTAGATTTGAAGGGTACCAATGTATAATAAACTAAATTATATGGACAAAATAATGTCTAGATAAAATAAATTATGTGGGTGTGGAGGGGGTGGTGGGGAGAAGCTGTTGAGACTCTCCCAACGCACTCTACCCATCGGATGGAAGGTTCATCCACCACGGGAATGCCTCGGGGATCTCCTTCTTTCTAGGGTTGAAGCCAGAAATTTTTGTGAGGGGAATCGAATTAAAGTTTCTAAATTTTGACAAGGATTGAAATACCATTTTTCAAAATTTTTATATAGGACAAGTAAATTTTTTTTAAAATTCACATGTAAATTTAAAAAAAAAATTGAGATGCGGCAATGGACCATGTGGCCCCCGCTTTGTTCTAACCCTGTTTCTCTCCAACAAGGCTGCAGACTTCGGTGGGGGCAGGGCTGCCACTGGTGGTGGGTGGTGGTCCTAGTGGAGTTTGATGTAAAGAAAAAAAATAATAAATCAATCAAGGCATCTATGTGAATAATGGTTTTGAATGGATATATATATATATATATATATATATATATATATATATATATATATATATATATATATATATATATATATATATATATTGAGAATTACATTGTCAATCAGCTTAGGAAAAAAATTTCACACGTTCAACTAGATCTGCAATCTCAACCGTCCATTTCAATGATAGACGGTAGCAAGTATGAGGATCAAGTAATTGTTGCAATAGAAAATGACTTGAGAGATGGTCAAATTCATTTTGCAAAATGCTCAAAGATTGTAATCATATTCTTAATCAAACACGTTCTGCGTTAAATGCACTTGTAAATGAAAAAAGTTCCCATAAAGTAGCTTTAAACCTTCCTCAATATTTTAAAGCCAATTAAAACATTTGGTAAAACCACTATTAACTTCTCATCTCAACCCTAAGTAATGAAGTTTGCCACGCAAAACAATTCTTTTTATTGTCAACGGCACGCTTTAATTTTCATTTGAAAAAGAGTAATAAGCAAAAAATAAAGGTTTTAAACTAAGAAGGTTTCCCAAAAGAAAAGTAACATAGAAATATAAACGGGTCTGTCTCAATTCACATACGATATCCAGCCAATCAACAACTCTTCTAACCAGAGTGTACCTCAACCCAGCAGTAAGGGTCTGAGATTCAAATCCAGGGATCAATCTTATGCTCCGGTGCATTATTCTTCTGGACTCCAAACAGCCACAATACTTCAAGTTGAAAGATGAACGGTAGATTCACCTATGTCAACAAGGGGTATAGCATATCGGTGCGTTATTAATCCATGCAAGAAAGTCATGTCAATCTCAAGGGGTATAGCATATCGGAGGAACAATCATAAGGCACTGAAAATCACTCTCAATCTAATTGTGGTGACGTTCGCTCAGGTGGTGGGATTTCCTACCATTTGCCAAAAATTATAACATGCATGCTGGCCAAACAATAAGAACAATAAGTTGTTACTTGAATTGAAGATAGTAACTTGATTCTTTCCCAACCATGTGAATTAATGCTGAAGGAATCTTGCAACTACTCACCTTGTGGGCTAGTGTGAGCAACTGCCCACAACAGCTTGTATGTGGCTCGGCCACTGCTATCTAGCCTGCTATGGATGACATATAAGAAGTACTCCTGATGGGAGGTGTGTGTTGGCCATGGCTTGTAAGATCACTTGGTAGGCCGACATATGTCTATGAAGAATTTCAGACATTATGGCTATCTTAAAGTAAATATTCACTTAAGTGATTGCGTTTTGGGATATTACGTCATTTTAGATGGAATGGGGTAATTTTGAAATGTATAGATACCGGTACGCAATTACGGACTCTTTGATGGATTGAATCCGTAATTGTCCTCATTATAAAATGGTAGTGGTCTTTGGGATCGTGCGAACAGTTGCCTTCAGTTTCTAGGGTTGTCTCTTCCCCATCTGATAGAGAACTCACGAGCACCACACGTACCCTGAAAGACCCTGCTGCAATCTTCCCGTGCACCAGTTCAGATGAAATCAGGTACGCTTCCGCTTTAAGTTTAAGGTTTTGTTTAATTCAATGATTTAACACGAGCATGATCCTGTTTTGTTTATGGCATATACATTTGGTTTTGTGTATGTATGAGGGGAGAAATCCCAACAATTGGTATCAGAGTCCATGTTCTTCGTTAAATCGTTGATTTTTTTTTTTTTTGTGATTTTGTGCGTTCTTCCCGTTCGGATGTTCCTCATTTGGTTAATCGGTTGCAAGTGTCGTTTTTCAAAAAAAAAAAAAAAAAAAAGGGTGTGGACGAGCAACAGAATCCGTCGGGCTCCCTTTGCCGCCACTTGAGGTTGAGGTATGGGCAAGGGGGACAGCCGGATCGGCGGACGTCTGTCGCCGGTAGGTGACGGCGGGCCTCCGGCCGTCGTGAGGCTACCCCGACGGCGGCCACCCACGCTGTGGGTGCCCTGCGGTGCCCTCTGCGCCTCGGATGCAACCACACAAAGGGGAAAAGGGAAGGCGACGGAAGGGAAGGGCGACGGCCGTCGAAGGGCGCCGGACGGGCCCATGCGACCTGCCACCACCCACCCATGGTCTCCGACGACCCACCGGCGTTTTTTCTGGCTGCCGCTTCAGCCGCCCAAAAGTTGAAAAGGGGGCAGATGTGAATCGGGAAGGATAAGGCCGGTTCCGGCCCTTTTTGGGCTGGCGACGGCCAACGGTTACGACGGGCGACAGCTGGCCGTCCTGGCGGGACCCGCCGGCAGACACCCACGCTGTTGGGTGGCCTGCCGGTGGTGTTTCACCATTCGCCTGCCGTTCGGCAGGGCAACGGTGGAGCAGCTGCGTGCGAACCGTCGAGAGTGGTGGAGGGTTGGACCCGGGTCGGGTCATGAAAGACCCAATCCGGATCCATAAGAATTTTTTTTAAAAAAAAAAAATTTCTTCGCCCGCCCTCCAGGCCGGCTGTGTGTGTTAATATTTTGGATCGGGTCGGGTCTCGTCGGACCCGACCCGTATCCATGTGGTTTAAGTTATGTAAATCGGTTCATTTTTTAAACCGGTTTTGGAAAAGACTCGAAGCGGTTCATTCGGTTTCAGACCGGTTCAATACGATTCAGAACCGATTCGGTCCATTTCATACCGGTTCAGACCTTTTAGGGACCGGTTCAGACCTTTTGGGGGCCGATTCGAATCATTTTGAGACCAGTTCATTAAGTTTAAAACCGATTCGGACCTTTTGGGGACCGATTCAGATCTTTTCTGGACCTATTCAGTTGTTTTTCATACCGGTTCGGACCCTTTTGGAGCCAGTTCACACTTTTGGGGACCGATTCAGACATTTGGTGGAAAGGTTCATTCAGTTTTAGAACCGGTTCAGACCTTTTAAACCTGATTCAGACCACTTTGGAACCGGTTCATTCAATTTTGGAACCGATTCGAATCTTTTCAGACCGGTTCAGTTAGTTTTTAGACCAATTCAAAGCTTTTCAGACCGGTTCATTGAGTTCTGGAACCGGTTTTAGCCATTTATTAACCGGTTCAGTGAGTTTTTAGAACCGATACGGTCAAATTTTGAACGGTTCATCTAATTTTTGGATCGGTTCAGTCCTGTTTAGGGCTATGTGGGTGCTTTAGTTGTGGTTTAAGACCGATACGGGCCATTTTAAGGCTGATTCAGTGGTTCTTGACACTCTTAAACACAATTATGGTACCGGTTCATAATATTTTGGACTCTTTTGGGCCCATATCATTGAATCATTTGGTTTTTGGATTCAATGTAAGGTAATTTTGTATGTGTCACATCATTGAATCATTTGGTTTTGGATTTAACGTATGACAAACTTGTATGTGAATTTTAATATATGTATCATGTTTTGCATGTTATTAAAATTGTGGGTGTACTATAGATGAATATTTGGATTATGAATTTGATCTTTGGCCATGTCTATTCTTCGAAATGAGTAAATTTGTACCTATATGTCGCCAAAGTGACCTCTATTGTACGAATTTGCTTGTTTTGAACATTAGATGTTAGTATACTTAATCCATGCGGGCAATGATCAACCCAAAGGAGGATTGTTGTTCGGTCAGGTCTAAGTATATAGGGCAATGAATATGTGATAATTTTTAGGTTTTCATGTGGATAATGAGTCAATCCAAAGATGGGCTCGTTGTTTGACAGAGTTAATTATCTATATTCATTGTTGACCAAGAATACCACTTGCAGTTAGTATTTCAATCCAAAGATTGGATATTAACGTTGCACCGGTACCTTGTGATGAGATTTAGGCCATTGTATTTAAATTCATACTTGTTGTTTCATCTATGTACATGTTTTGATTGTGAGCATGTTTGGTATTTTTGTTCTTTGTACAGTGTGTTCTGCTTTCATGATATTTACAAATTTGAGTACTATTCTTGAGTTGAATGATTCGATTTTTGAAAATAAGAAAAGAAAGACTATTAAGTAAGTTGCAGTTGACCAGTCATCCATTAAGAAACAAAAGAAGCATAAGGAAGGCTGATCAGACTGCTTCTTTTGTAAGGGTGAAGGTCATATAAAGAGGGATTGTACTGAGTATCACGCTTAGCGTGAAGGGTAGATTCAGGTGCTACTACTCACATAAGTGTATCTGTGCAAGGCTGCCTAAATTGTCGAACGCAAAATGATGCTGAAAGATTCATCTATGTGAGTGATAGCAAGAAGGCGAAAGTTGAAGCCATAACAGATTTTCGGTTATTGTTAAAGACTGGTTGTTATTTGAATTTGACAGAAACTTATGTGGTACCGTCTTTTAGATGGAATTTGGTTTCTATTTTCTCATTGAACAAGTTTGGTTATTACTGTTCATTTGGAGGAAGTAGATTTAAGTTGTTTCTGCATTCAAATTTGAATTTCACTGGTTCTTTGTCTAATAGCGATAACCTCTATTTGCTTGATACGGTTGCTTCATATCATGAAACTTTGCATGTTATGTCTAGTGGTACTGAAAGAAAATTAGCCAATGAGAATTCTATTATATTATGGCATAGACGCTTAGGACATATCTCTGAAAAGAGAATAAAAGGCTTATGTCGAAAAAAATTCTTCAGTCCCTTGATTTTGCAGACTTTAATGTTTGTATTGAATGCATAAAGGGAAAATGAACAAACATTAAGGGGTTATAAGTTTTATAATCCATCCAGTAAGTCTTTCTTTGAAACGAGAAATGCCCATTTCTTTGAGGATATTGAGTTTAGGGGAGGTGATCAGGTTAGAAGCATTGCCTTCGAAGAGGGGTCTGAGTCCACTCTATTCAGAAGAAGGCAATGATGTTGATCTCCCTACTGGATAACAAACTCAACAACCTCAAGAAAATCAAGTAGATGTGCCACTGAGGAGATCCACTAGAGAGAGGAGAAATACAATTTCAAATGATTTTGTCTATCTCCAAGAACATGATGTTGATATGGGCTTAATGGAGGATGATCCTGTCAACCTCCAGCAAACAATAAAGAGTTCTAAATCTCTTGAGTGGATGGATGCCATGAATGAGGAAATAAAGTCTATGATGGATAATGACGTATGGGAAGTTGTTCCCTTGCCTGAAGATGTGAAACCCATTGGTTGTAAATGGATATTTAAAACCAAGAGGGATTCGTTAGGAAACATCGAAAGACATAAGGCACGTCTTGTTGCAAAGGGCTTTACTCAAAAAGAAGACATTGATTATATAGAGACTCTCTCCAGTTTTGTTGAAAGACTCTTTCAGGACTATAATGGCACTTGTAGCTCATTTTGACTTAGAGCTGCATCAGATGGATGTTAAGATAGCGTTTCTAAATGGGGACATTGATGAAACGATATATATGGTGCAATCAGAAAACTTTGCTTCAGGTGATGCAAAGAAAATGGTCTACAAACTCAAGAAATCTATCTATTGGGTAAAGCAAAATTTCTATCAGTGGTATTACAAATTTCATCAAGTTATAGTTTCATTTGGCTTCAAGATTAATATGGTTGATGAATGTGTATACCAAAAGTTTAGTGGGGGCAAATTTATCTTTCTGGTTTTATATGTCGATGATATATTGCTGGCAAGTAATGATGTGAGCATATTGCATAAAACTAAGAAATTTTTGTCAACAAAGTTTGACATGAAGGATCTTGGTTGTGCATCTTTTGTATTGGGGATTCAAATATTTCGAGATCGTTCTCAGGGTATTCTTGGATTATTACAAAAGGCCTACATTGATAAGGTGCTTCAGCGATATGGCACGAAGGATTGTAAACCAGGAAATACTCCAGTTGCTACAGGAGACAAGTTTAGTCTCAAACAGTGCCCCAAAAGTGAAATCGAATTTAAGAAAATGGATAGGATTCCCTATTTGTCTGTTGTGAGAAACCATATGTATACTCAGGTTTGTATTCGTCTGGATATTGCATTTATCGTTGTATTGTTAGGCAGATACTTAAGTGATCCTGGTATGGATCATTGGAAAGCAGCCAAAACAGTTTTGAGGTACTTACAAAGAACATAAGATTTTATGATCACATACAGGAAGTCAGACCAGTGGGAGATCATTGGGTATTTAGATTCTGACTTTGTTTGGTGCCAAGACAGTAGCATAGCATGTTACAAGGCATCCAATCAGGCTTTATGATTGCGGAATTTTGTCATGGGGCTGCGCATTGTGAGTGGCAATAATTCAACAGTCATGTACTCTAATAACAACCACAGTTTGTCAAAGTCGAAGCACATCGACATTAAGTTTTGGGCTGTTAAAGTGAGGATACAGAATGGTCAGGTGTCTAGAGCATATTGGGACAAACTCCATGATTGCGGATCTGCTTACTAAGGGTTTAACACATAAGGTCTTTCACGAACATGTTGTTCGTATGAGGGTGTTATCCTTAAATGATGTGCTGGTTTAGTGGGAGTTTGTATTTTGTTTGCTCTTATGTATGGACACATATTCAGTTTTTCTACAGAATAAAGTTTAAGGTTCTTTGGTTCCATTCTGTGTTTATGTGTTTGAGTTTTTTTTTTATCTCCATAAGGCTTTAAAGTTGGACCAGTTGAGAATAGGCATGTTGTAATCACATTACATGTAATTCTCATGCTATACATCCATATTAGATCTATGTCATTGATTATGTTAACATTTGTGATCATTGAAGGTTTAACTAATTTTATTATAGCGAAAGCCGCTTTGGTTCTATGTTGATATGGTCATGGACGAGATTGGTGAAAATGACGTTTAATAAGATAGCAATTATGAGCTCTTAAGGTTTTGTGTAATGTCTGAATGTATAAAGACATATGCCCAAGTGGGAGATTGTAAGATCATTTGGTGGGCCGGTATATGTCTATGAGGAATTTCGGACATTATGACTATCTTAAAGTAAATATCCACTTAAGTGATTGCGTTTTGGGATATTACGTCATTTAGATGGTATGAGGTAATTTTGAAATGTATAGATACCGGTACGCAATTATGGACTCTTTGATGGGTTGAATACGTAATTGTCCTCATTATAAAATGGTAGTGGTCTCTGGGATCGTGCAAACAGTTGCCTTCAGTTTCTAGGGTTGTCTCTTCCCCATCTGAGAGAGAACTCACGAGCACCACACGTACCCTGGAAGACCCTGCTGCAATCTTCCCGTGCACCAGTTCAGATGGAATCAGGTACGCTTCCGCTTTAAGTTTAAGGTTTTGTTTAATTCAATGATTTAGCATGAGCATGATCCTGTTTTGTTTAGGGCATATACATTTGGTTTTGTGTATGTATGAGGGGAGAAATCCCAACTTGGTTGACTCACAATTCTTCTTCCTTTTTTTGCGGTCCAATCACTCAGATTCATCAATTCCTTCATGTGAATATTTTGGGTGGTATTGGAGGGTGGCTTCTATGTGTTTCAATTTCAGTATTTGAGATTTTGAATTTTTTTTGTTCAGTTGCAACTTGGGATCCATGTGATTGTGGTATATTTTTGTGGTTTGTATACATTTTTGTTAGAATTCGGAGTGCAATCGTTGAGATTTTGGGTGGCATTGAAGGGTGGCGCTTGATGATGTATCATGGGTTTTGGGTTTTTGACAATGTTAATGTGGCGACCGATAGATTTTTGACGCGACCGATAGATTTTTGACGAAGTTAGTGGCGCTTGATGATGTATCATGGATTTTGGGTTAAGTATGGTTATTTGCATTCCTTTTACTGCAAAGTAGTCTGAGCAAACGTGTGGTTTGTTTGGCATTCACTTTACAGTAATTTGCACATTTTAAGTTTTCTCTACAAACATTGAACTTCCTTTCCATATTTAAGTTGCAAGCTAGAATGTTTTACTGTACGAATGCTCGTTGTGGATTCCATAGACTTTGGTAGTTTTTTTTATAATGAAAGTAGCCATAAAGTCTAATTTGGGTGATTTTCAAGTTGTCCGCTATGCTATTGATCATGATTATCAGAAAGGTTTGAAGCCATAAGTTCATTAATTTGAAAATATGAGTTTTTGTCATATCCTGTTAAAAGTATAAAAAACAATGCTACAAGGAATAAGCTTGTTTTGGAGTTTGAATTTCATTTTTTCTTTATAAATATAAACAAAACAAGGGACCAACAGGCTCAACCCCAACTTAATATTATGAAATCTAGAATTTTAGGCTGAAAATGGTTCTCTATGATGGTTTTTTCGACAAAGAGATGATGGAATGGTACTGGGGACCAAACCCACCACATTGTTCTTTCTTTCTTATCATCTCACACCAAATCCAGTCTTCACACCAGTACTTTTGGTTCTTTCTCATTCTTCTACTTTTAAATGACTTAAACTTCTTCTTGTAGGTTTACTAAGCAATTACCAATTTGAACTTTTGTTTGGACTGCAACTTACTCCAAATCTTGTCCATTTTCTTTGACTGAACATTTTTTACAATTCTATTATTCTAGCTAAAGCTTTAAATTATATCTTTTTGACATGACAACATTTTTCTCATGAACGAAGATGCATAATTTTACTGCATGGTCAGAGAAGGAGCTATTTTATCTAAATATGTTGAGAGAGGGACTCTTATATGTAGGTTACTATTTTTCTGAGATAGGATGGCTCTGCTAGATTTGCACTGTCAATAAATATGTTTTGTAGCTCAAATTCTCCAAGAATCAATTCTAAAATGTGTGATCTTCTATCTTCTTTCAAATATTCCTACAAGCCAATACAATGATGAGGTCTCCATTCTGTCAGAGGATCATGCATGCTTTCTTGGTTGGAAACTTGGAGAGCAGATAATTGTTAAGAAGGCATTAACACTTGGCTCTTCTTCAAGGGACATTAACAACATCAATTGTGTGTATAGATTCATGTTTTTTTTTCGTTTTGGTTAGGATCATGGTCAAAAGTGGTTAATATAATCTTCAAGATAGTGTTTTATTTTCTTTTATCATTATAATTTGTTATTCTTTTTGTTTTTTATGTGATATTTGATTATTGGTTGTTATCTAGCATTTTTTTGTTGTGTTTGCTTCTGTCGCAAAGAAATCTGACATGTCATTTTCCTAATGGTGTCATGCTTACATATTTTTTAAATTTGTTTTATGTTACAACTTGAAAAATTGCTAAATAAATTCTCATATTATTTTATGATTATTTTCATCCCAACTGTTTTTATTTTTTTGGATTTTTAAATTGCTAGGTGTTCCTATGTTTTTATCATTAGAAGTGTCCAAAAATTTAGGTAAATCCAATGAACTCCCAATTCTAGAATCTCAATTTCCTCAATTCAAAAAAGAAATTTTCAATTAAACAATCCAAATTCTAAGTCATAAGTAAAGTTTTAGCTTCAAAATTTTAGATTTTTTTAGAATTGGATGAAATTGAAATTGAGATTGATAAGGCTGAAATTGTGAAATTTTAAAATTAAAATTCTCATTATTGATGAAATGGAAATTGCATTATCAAACAAATAATGTTCATTCCAAAATTATAGGGTCATTCTTGAATCAAAATTTTGGAATTGTTATTTTACCCTGCAGGTGGACTTATGATTTCAGAATTTTTTTATCTCTCATTATTAGGACATATGTTATGATGGTTTTAATTCATCAGTTTCAGGATTTTAATTCATGTTTTATCAAACATGTCATTTTCAATTCTAAAATCAAAATTCCATTCTATTCAACACAAAGAGAAACTAGAACTAGAATTTCATTCCAATTCCAATTTTGAGGTGGAATTTTGTTTCTAGAATTTTAAGTCTAGAACCAAAATTCAAGGCTATCAAAGAAGTCAGTAACTTAGACTTACAATTCCATTCTTCTTGAAAAACTAGAAATACAAAGATGAAAACAAGAAAGAACTAACTTGCAATGGTAAGAACAAAACTGACCTGGTCTTGCTTCAGGTTTCAAGGGGAAATTTCCTGACAAACATAGTAAGGAACAACATTTTCCTGTGGATTTCAAAAGATAATCATATTAATGCATGAAAAGTACATCATACTCTCATGAAGAACCTTGGAAAAAAAAATTAACGAACAAAATTAGAGACCCAAACTTTCGATAGACGTTAAAAGGTAAACTGTTTAATAGACATTCCATGTGGCCTTTAAACATTGGAGTGTTACTGATTAGCACTCTTGTCTATGTGTGTTAACTTCTTGATGCTGAAAACAGGGTTGGTCGAATTTGATGCATCTCTTGGTCTTCATGTGACTGACCAATGTGCAACAGAAAATACTAGTAACATAAATCTATCATTTATATATAAATGTCTAATGTTTTAGTTATATGTAGATTACATCCATGCTCGCATACAACAGACCTTATAGAGGAAGGGAAAAAGATGAACAAGTTTTAATTGACTTTGCTAGTGACAAATTAGACAACTGAACGAGTACTTTATCCAATGGAGCAGATGTCTATCTCTTAAAAGAAAAAAGCAACTTGCGACTGGGACAACCCTAGGTTGAAACACAAGTGGACCACCTGCCCACCGTGCTACCAGCCCTTGAACATGATCGTATAATTTCAAGTCCTTAGAAGTAAAGTTCTAAAGTAGCAATGGAACATGATCAACCAATCAGAAGCAAGATTAGAGTTTTCAAGAAAATGGCATACCAAAATCCCAACTCCTCTACTATATGGCAAGAAGGAAGATATTCTTTGAGCGACTGATGTGTGTTGCTTTGCTTTTTGTGGAACCATGCCAATTTCGGCAATGTATTGCGGGATATAATATGTAGTAGCTAAAATCAAGCTGTAAACATCGAAGCCAAGTGTCGTTTTAAAGAGTTCTTTCTAGGCAGACAAGGGATTTTTTTTAACAAAATTAATTCACTTGTTTCTCCCTCCCTCCCTTCTCAAGGCCATTTTTTGGATTATTAAAAAACAGCTTACTTTTTATATTTGTAACTTAATTTGCACCATTAATTTTTTTGAAATTGACAACACTAGACTTGATAGAAATAATCTAGTTCGTGGACTTCAGTAAACATGGAAGTCAAGTGTCTTTTGAAGAGTCTGCATTACCTCTTTAAGAAGACAAGAGGTTTTATTAACAAAATTAATTCAGTTGTTTCTCTTTCTCTCTTTTTCTTCTTCCTCTTAAGTGGGCACATTGGATTGTTGAAAAATAGTTTATTTTTATATTTGTAACTTAATCTCTAGCATCTAATATCTTTGAAATCAACAGCCCAAATGACTCCTGCAAAAGTATGCTCGCAGTGGCCAGCCTGGTAGGATGCTCGGGTACCCATTTTGTTGAGTGGCCTAAGGACCAAGTCAATTCGGTTGACTTGACTGGGTTTTCAAACATTGGGTTAGGGAAAAGGAGGAGATATGTGTTGCTTCTCAAAGGGAAGGGAGTCTACAATGATCTCCTTCTCCTCTCTTGGTGATCCACCAGCCTCAATGCAAGTTACTGGGGACACTAAGAAGAGGGAGGAGAGGGGAAGAAATAAAACATGAAAGAATCCCCTCCCCCTAGAGTTGACATTTAAATGAATATAAATTTGACGTCCCACAATCTGCAGACTTGGGCCGTGTTCTCTTCCCCTCCGGTCGAATAAGGAGTCGCGTGCGAAGCAGCAAAATTGGAGCTTTTTTTTAAATTAAATTTTAAGAGAGAGGGACCCACTCATCGATACAAGGATCCACTGTTCCTGCCACCATTAACATGGGTGATCGATCCAAGGTCAAGATTTCTCAAGCTTGACAAGTTATTTTTCGCACATGTTTGTGCAAGAAATGGATTTTGGACTTTTTAAAGTTCATTTTGAACAAAGATTTGGATCTTGTTTAGATTTTTTTTTTTGAATTTCAGGAACTTTAAAGATCTAGAAATCGTCTTTGGAAAAGAATTGTCTAATTAACCCCAGTTTTTGGTAGTTGAACTCTAACAATTTTGATTTGACCCCAAAAATTGGAACTTTGAATTGGGAAATTGACAGTTTGAAATTTGGATTTCAACTAGAATTGGGGACTGGGTAATTGAAATCCAGCTATACTTTTTGTGAATAGGATTTTAGAGTTGATTCGGTCCTAAAGATTAGAGAATGGATTTGAGAATTTGGGTTAGGCATTGACTTGACCTTAGGAAGTTTGAAAATAACTTTGGTTTGTATTTTTGAGACTTGATCATTCTTTGGAAGATAATTGGCTTTTTGAGAGTTTTGGAGAAGCTTGATTCTATTTGGTTGGTTTTTATTCCAAAATGGGAATTGGAAGTTGGGAATCCAAGTTTAGCTTTGAATAATTTTCTTAGTTGTTGAATTCTGATTTTGGGAATGACTGAAGTTGGGAACTTTGTAAAATTTGCCTTGGTTATCGACAGAAATAGATTTGGGAGATTTGACCTGATCAACTTTGATTCAGATTTTGGTTTTGATTTGGGAAGTTTGGAAATCTAAAAAATATTCTTGGTAATGGAGCATTTTGATTTGCCTTCAAGATTGAGTTTAAAGAATTTTGGACATTGGTTAGACTCTAGGATTTTTTTTTTTAAAAGAATTGATTTTGGAATCCTGAAAATTTTAAGACTTTGGTCATGGTCATGAAAATTTGCTTGATTTTAAGTATGTGTGGGACAAAAAATTGATTTCAATATGAATTTGATTTTGAGAGAAATCCAATCATGGAATCCAATTGAAATCTATTTTGAAAATTTTAGTTTTGCAGCCATTTTATGTTTTCACGTCAAAATAAGTGAGGTGCGCAAGTTTTTCTGCAATATGACTTTGTCATGGCAGTGGCTCTAACTTAACTCCCTTAGATCATGGAGAGAGTGAGTGAAGCTGCACAACTTCTCCTCTCTTTTTGTTAAAAGAGAGGAGAAGTTGTATATTGCCCAATATTGAATGACTAATCGTGAATTGCACGCATAAATTCCAATAGTATTTTTAGATTTCTATGTTCAAAAAATTGGTTTGACATGATATGCACTTAACAAGAGGAAGCTGCAAATGCTACGGCCTTACCCCTTGGCCTACATTCCAGTGAATCTGGTATTAGCATCAATAATGGAACCTTCTGTTATTGCTGAAAATACTATGTCCCTCCGCTCATAAATGTGGTTAAAATGCAATGGCTGTCCCGGCAGACAAAGGGACAATATCTGAGTAAGGGTGTAGCAGATGAGCCTAGTTTAGATTTGGGCTCTTGTCAGCCTGATAACTTATTTAAATTGTTATTTTATTTTATATATGTATATATATGCGTGTGTGTAATCGGGCGAGGCTGGGCTGACCCTGGCTGCGGCAGGAACCGATTCAGATCTCTTATCGGGTGAGCCCGATGTCCAGCCCTACATTGAGTAAAACTGGAAAAATGAAAAAAATTAGAAAAGAGAGTGAGTATCGTTATATCTTGGGTCTCGTAAAAAAGATCAAATTTTCACTGTATCTTTCTAAAAATCTTTTTACAATGTACCAAAGTATAAACAAGCCCGTTGTCCTTGTAAGGTTTGGTGCGAGGGCACATCTTTTGATATTTTTATATTATTCGATAGCTTCTTTTATACTTTATTCCTAGTTGCTAAATTGAGTTCAGATTAAGTTTTACAGTGGGCAACATTTGCAGTTGGATGAAGAATAGTCATTAAAAACGATTGCTATCTGTTCCAAGTTACAAATTGAATTGGCACCAGGACTTGATTGACCACTCTAAGCATATTGTAATATTTTTTTTTCTAATTTTTATGCACATTGTATGTTTGTTGACTCAGTACTTGGTTTCTGGTTTCTCATAGTGTGTAATCGGAGATATAATTTTATGAACGGCATTGGCTGTTCCATCAATTTCTGCGCTTATTCAAACACTGGGTTAGAGAAAGGAAGGTGGAGATAAGTGTTGCTTGTCAATGGGAATGGAGTCTACAATGATCTTCTTCTCCTCTCTTGGCGATCTGCCAGCCTCAATGCAAGTTACTGGGGACACTAAGAAAAGGGAGGAGAGGGGGAGAAATAAAACATGAAAGAGTCCCTCTGCCTAGAGTTGACATTTAAATGCATATAAATTTCAGACCCCAGCATGTCCCCACTAATCTATAATCTGCAGACTTGGGCCGTGTTTTCATCCCCTCCCATCGAATGAGGAGTCGCATGCAAAGCAGCAAAATTGGAGCTTTGTTTAAAAATAGATTTTAGGAGAGAGGGAGCCACCCATCGATACGAGGATCGACTGTTCTGCCACCATTAACATGAGTGATCGATCCAAGGTCCAGATTTCTCAAGCTTGACAAGTTATTTTTTGCACATGTTTGTGGAAGGAATGGATTTTGGAATTTTAAAGTTCATTTTGAACAAAGATTTGGATCTTGTTTAGAATTTTTTTTTTGTATTCAAGGAACTTTAAAGATCTAGAAATTGTCTTTGGAATAGGATTGTCGAATTCATCTCAGAATTTGGTAGTTGAACACTAACAATTTTGATTTGATCCCAAAAATTGGAACTTGGAATTGGGAAATTGACAGTTTGAAATTTGGATTTTAACTAGAATTGTGGACTGGGTAATTAAAGTCTAGCTAGACTTTTTGAGAAAAGGATTTCAGAGTTGATTCGGTCCTAAAGATTAGAGAATGGATTTGAGAATTTTGGTTAGGAATTGACTTGACTTTAGGAAGTTTGAACATAACTTTGGTTTGGATTTTTGAGACTTGAACATACTTTTGAAGATAATTGGCATTTTGAGAGTTTTGGAGAAGCTTGACTCTATTTGGTTGGTTTTTCTTCCAAAATGGGAATCCAATTTTAGCTTTGAATAATTTTCTTAGTTTTTGAATTCTGATCTTGGGAGTGACTGAGATTGGGAACTTTGTGAAGTTTGCTTGGTTACCGATAGAAATAGACACGGGAGATTTGACCTGATCAACTTTGATTCAGATTCTGGTTTTGATTTGGTAATTTTGGAAATCTAGAAATATTCATGGTATTGGAGCCAGCATTTTGATATACCTTCAACGTTGAGTTTAAAGAACTTTAAACGTTGGTTAGGCTCTAAGATTTTTAAGAAGAGTCGATTTTGGAATCCTGAAATTTTTTAGAGTTTGGTCGTGGTCATGAAAATTTGCTCGATTTGAAGTACATTTTGGACTAAAAATTGATTTCAAAATGAATTTGATTTTGAGAGAAATCCAATCATGGAATCCAATTGAAATCAATGTTGAAAATTTTAGTTTTGAGCCATTTTATGTTTTCACTTTAAAATAAGTGAGGCGCAAGTTTTTGTGCAATATGACTTAGTCATGGCAGCGACTCTAACTTAAATCCCTTAGTCATTGGAGAGTTCTTGCACACGGCAAGCTATTATCAGAAATTTCCTTCCCACTTGCTTAAAAGAGAGGAGAAATTGTGTATTGCCCAAATATTGAATGACCACACGCATAAATTCCAATAGTATTTTAGATTTCTTTGTTCAAAGAAATGGTTTGACACGATATGCACCTAACAAGAGGAAGCTGCAAATGCTACGGCCTTACCCCTTGGTTTACATTCCAGTGAATCTGGTATTAACATCAATAATAGTTAAATGGAACCTACTGTTATTGCTGAAAATACTATCTCCCTCCACTCATAAATGTGGTTAAAATGTAATGGCTGTCCCTGTCCCGGCAGACAAAGGGACAATATTTGAGTAAGGATGAGCACCAGGCTGGGTAAGTAGCAGATGATCCTACTTTAGATTTGGGCATTGGGCTAGCCGGAAAAGTTATCTAGGTCTTGCTGGGTTGGCTCGAGCGGGCCTGATAACTTATTTAAATTATTATTTTGTTATATATATATATATATATATATATATATGTGTGTGTGTGTGTGTGTGTGTGTGTGTGTGTGTGTGTGTGTGTCGGGCGAGGCTGGGCTCAACCCCTGGCTGCAGCATGAACCTATTCAGATTTGTTATTGGGCAAGCCCGATAACCAGCCCTAGATTGAGTAAAACTGGAAAAATGAAAGAAAAAAGAGTGACTATCGTTATATCTTGCATCTGGTAAAAAAAATTAAATTTTCACTGTATCTTTCTAAAATTCCTTTTACAATGTACCAAAGTATAAACAAGGCCCTAGAAAAATGAAAGAAAAATTAGAAAAAAGAGTGAGTATCGTTATATCTTGCATCTGGTAAAAAAAATTAAATTTTCACTGTCTTTCTAAAAATCTTTTTACAATGTACCAAAGTATAAACAAGGCCCTGTAAAAAATATTGATGCCCTCCTGAAAGTTCTGGAACAATAGAGACAAATCAATTCCTCCTCTTAAGAAACTCGAACCACCGAACAGATCCTCCAGAAAACAGGTCAGCTTTCCTGTAGGTTAGGCGTCGTCATAAACCATGTGAATTTGTTAATTTCTCTTTCAAAATATTCACCGGCTGAGATGTCGGCTTTTTTGTACACTAATTTCGACCACATTCATAAAAATGGCGACGCCAAATACAGTTGGCACTTGAACTAGATGGTACTAAAATTAAGAATGAGCGTGGGGTGGGTACCCAATGGATTTTGGGTATTCCTTGTTCTCTATTCCTATAACTTATTTATCGCCACAATGCATGGCTTCCATCAATTTTTTTTCAAATTTAAAGCGTCTGCATGAAAGCCTGTCGTGCTTCTGAAATTTAGGCAATCTTCTTTATTCTCTCGTTATGGGTCAGCAACTTAAAATTAGATCCAGCTTGAATCTGCACTGCAAACAACTCATTACGTGTTGTGCATGTGTTGCGTCCTTCTTCATTTTATGCCCAGTTCGTTTTTATGTCATTTTATTGGAAGCAGAAACCTCACAAGATTTTTAGATTTGGATTCGGCTGCGGAGCTGTTGCCTCAATTATGCAGTTCCGTAGTCTGAACTTTCCTTAATATTGTCCGTGTAAGGTTTGGTGCGAGGGCACATCTTTTGATATTTTTTTTATTAGTTTTTTTCGATATGCTTTTTTTATACTTTATTCTTAGTTGGTAAATTGAGTTCAGATTAAGTTTTACAGTGGGCAACATTTGCAGTTGGATGAAGAATCGACATTAAAAACGATTGCTATCTGTTCCAAGTTACAAATTGAATTGTTACCAGGACTACATTGACCATTCTAAGCATATTATAATAATTTTTTTCTAATTTTTATGCATATTGGGTGTTTGTTGACTCAGTACTTGGTTTCTGATACGGTGTAATGGGAGATGTAATTTTATGAACTGCATCGGCTGTTCCATCAATTATGTGTGGAATCAATACCAATTCAATGTTCATCAATTGTGGTTCTTGTTCCTAATCAGTTCTTAAATGCAATAGGACCAATTCAAAAGGAATCACTTCTTAGAAGAAGTTATACAATGGAAGCAAGGGCTGATGCCCCTCTCCGGCAGGACGCCTGTTCGTTTTTTTTTTTTTTTTTTTTTAAAAAATTTTCATGTTATATTTTAAATAACGTTATTATATGCAGGGTTTTTTTTGTTTATGAAGTGGTCGTTTGACAAGAACATATGAAAGTTGAGGGACTCTTTGATGAATCTCAAAGGTTGTGGGCTTACTTGATGCAATCACCCACGAAACGTCAGAGAAAGAACGGAATGATGATGAAATTTACTGCATCGTGAATGTACGTAAGTTTTAATGACGTACCTGAACGTCAGTGGAGAGAATATTCAGCTACATTATCCTTTATTTTTCTTTTTGTCAATACTGCACGTTAAGCTGCATATTAAACCTCCTATAACACCGAGTAGGTTACGTGTAATGAGGGTGAAAAACTTTATTTTTTAGTTACTATATATATATATATTTGTTTTTAAGAAAATGTATATATATTTTGATATTGGTGACGAATTCAAATTGGGCCCTGCTAGGTTCGGTTCAAAGCCAATTTTCAAAAGAAAATGGTATTACTAAACAAAACCTCAAACCCACAAAAATTGTAAATAAAAGGTAAGTTCATTCAAGATTATGGCCGCACTCGTCCCCATGTCTATGGGACCCAGTAAGCTGACGTGGAGTGCTTCTAGTGGCTGACAGTCCAAACGACGTCATTAGAAGCTGAAGATTTCTCGCCCTTCAGCTTGTCGCCATAGCGTTTGGTCTTCGATCTTTGTTACAGTTGACAAAGAGATTGAAGATGCGCGGTACGTTAACGGCTCTCCTTAACTGCACTTGCCTTTGTGATCAGCAATATTCATCTCATCTTCTCTATAAATGGCCGCTTCCATTCCCTTCCCTTTCTCAATAGAAGATCACCAGAGGAAGAACTCAAGCAAACATGGCAGCATCTTCACTACCACCATTCCCTCCTCTCCTCCTCCTCCTTCTTATGCTTCTCTTGCCATCACCTTCCTTCGCCATCTCCTCCTGCAATGGCGCAACTGCTACGGCCAGCTCATCTGCATCTCTGGCTGCTGCACGGATGATCCCGATGTTGGAACCCACATCTGCAGCTCTGGCACTAGTAGCCCGTCCGGCACCTGTAGCCGCTCTGGCACCTTAACTTGCGTAGGGAGAGCCTACCCCACGTGCACGTGCTCCCCTCCGGTTTCTTCCTCCACTGCCACTCTCCTAACCCTCAACGACTTCAACGAAGGTCGGGATGGCGGTGGCTCTTCAGAGTGCGACAATTCTTACCATGCAAACTCCGAGAGAGTGGTGGCGCTGTCGACCGGGTGGTACGCCGGTGCGGGAAGATGATTAGCATCACGGCAAGAATTGGAAGGAAGACGACGGCAAAGGTGGTGGACAAGTGCGACGCTGAGCATGCCGGGCAGCCGCCCTGCAGGAACAATATTGTTGATGGGTCCAGTGCTGTGTGGGTGGCCCTCGGCCTCAACAAAGATGTAGGCGTTGTCCCTGTAACTTGGTCCATAGCTTAACTTTAATACAATCCTACTTCTTGCCAAGTTGAATAAATGTACCACCTTCGGTCTGAAAAATAAATGGCAGCTTGCAAAGGAAAGTTAAATAAATGGCTTAGCTTTAATGCAATTCTACTACTTCCAAAGTTGATATTATTTGATATGTACTACTATCTTTGTTTTCATGGGTGCTACTTTTATGAGACCATCAATACAATTTGAAAGGTACAGCTTACTCCACCCCAGTCCTCAGTATACTCTAGGACCTTGAAGGTAAGGAAAATGGGAGGCCTTTGAACTTTTTTCCTGGACAATAATTGTTAACGTTTTGCTCCTGCAAGAATCTTGCACATTTTATGAGTTTCTTGTCGATGGTAATTCTAGCGGTTATTTTCATATTCATAGTTTTGACTTTGAGTTTCAGGCGATACACAAGCTCCCTTCGACCACCACCAAAAAATTGTGAATCTTTGTGATGGATAAAAAAAATTTCATAAGGTAAAAGAATTGAGATTGACAAGCATGGTTATGTTAATTAATTTCTTACAATTTACAATGACAAGACCACAATTTGCACAAACAAACATATGAAAAGAAGAATCATGTGTAGAGCCTTCTATGATTTAATTAATTTTCAAAACCATATCCGCTACTTTTCTATTCCTGAATCAGGGGTCAAACTGTTTTTAATTAAATTTGACAATTTCCTTAGGCGAATGCATGTGATAGAACCACGCACGCTGTAATAGAAAAAAGTGAAGATAATTTCAAAAAATAGAGTCAGTCTTTTCATCATTTTTGCAAGCAAAAAGTAGCAAAGAAATTATTGGCAGGGCTGGGAGGTCTCTAGTTTCTATTATAAACTTTTGTAGCATTAATTTTCTATGCTACGAAAGAAGAGCATTGATTTACAGGTTGAAGCATATCAAGGGTACCATCATAAGGCACTGAAGCTACAGAAGAAGAGCATTGCTTGGGTGGTGGGGTTTCGCACCACTTACCAGAAATTTTATCACGTGCATGCTGGCCAAACAATAAGGACAATAAGTTGTTTCTTGAATTGAAGGTAGTATCTTGATTCCTTCCCAACCATTTTAAATAATGCCGAAGAAGTCTGACAATTACTCACCTTCAGACCACCCATATCTTAGGGGCACCATTATATATGAATGAAAGAAAACTGAAAATATCAATATGAAAATAATGTTTGTTTTTGGGACTAGTGTGAACAACTGCCCACAACAGCTTATATGTGACTCGGCCACTACTCCCTAGCCTGCTATGGCTGACATATAAGACATCCTCTTGATGGGAGGTGAGTTTTGACCATGGCTGACATATCAGACATCCTCCTTTTCTCATCTTCCTTTTTTCATTTTCCGACCAATCACGTTCAGATACATCAATAGTTCCTTGCCGTGGAGATTTTGGGTGGTATTGAAGGGTAGCTTCTATGTGTTTCAGTTTCAATTTTTGAGATTTCAATTTTTTTTTGTCTGGTTGCAGCTTGGGGTCCATGTGATTGTGGTATATTTTTTTGGTTTGCGTACGTTCTTGTTAGAATTCGGAGTGTAATCTTTAAGATTTTCATTGGAATGGCATTTGTTTTTGCGATCTTACACAGGAAATTGTGGGTTCAATGTATGCCCAATTGATTTTTGACAACATAAATGGTGCTTGAGCAAACATGTGGATTGTTTGGCATTTACTTTTCAATAGTTGGCACATTTTAAGTATTCTCTACGAACATTGAACTTCCTTTCCATATTTAAGTTCCAATCTAGAATGTTTTACTGTACGAATACTTGTTGTGGATTCCCTAGAGTTTGGTAGTTTTCTTTATAATGCAAGTAGCCATAGTGTGTAATTTGGGTGATTTTCAAGTTGTCTGCTATGCTAGTGATCGTGGGATTATCAGGAAGGTTTGAAGCCATAAGTTCATTAATTTGAAAGTATGAGTTTTTGTTATATCCTGTTAAAATTATAAAAATCAATGCTAAATAAGGAATAAGCTTGTTTCGGAGTTTTAATTTAATTTTCTCTTTATAAATATAAACAAAACAGGGGACCAACAGGCTCAACCCTAACTTATTACTATAAAATTTAGAATTCTAGGCTGAAAATGGTTCTCTATGATGGTTCTGAGGACCAACCCCACTACATTGTTCTTTCCTTCTTATCATCCCAAACCAAATCCAGTCTTCACATCAGTACTGTTGGTTGTTTCTCATTCTTCTACTTTTAAATCTTGTAGGTTTACTAAGTAATTGCCAATTTGAACTCTAGTTTGTTGCAACTCACTCCAAAGCTTATCCATATTCTTTGATGTTTCTAAACAGTTTTTACAATTCTATCATTCTAGTTAAAGCACTAAATTATATCTTTTTAACATGACAACATTTTCTGATTAACCAAGTTGCATAATTTTACTGCATGATCAAGAAGGAGCTATTTTCTTCACATGTGTTGAGGGAGGGACTCTTATGTGTAGGTTACTATTTTTCTCAGATGGGATGGCCTCGCCAGATTTCCACTATCAATAAATATGTTTTGTTGCTCATATTCTCCAGCAATCAATTCTAAAATGTGTGATCTTCTGTCTTCTTTTAAATATTCCTACAAACTAATACAATGACAAGGTCTCCATTCTGTCATAGGATCATGCAGGCTTTGTTGGTTGGAAACTTGGAGCGCAGATAATTGTCATGAAGGCATCAACACTAGGCTCTTCTTCAAGGGAGATTTACAACATCAATTGTGTGTACTGAGTCAAGTTTTTTTTGTTAGGATCGTGGTCAAAAGTGGTTATTGTAAGCTACAAGATGGTGTTTTATTTCTATTGTCATTATAATTTGTTATTCCTTTTTGTGCATTTAAGCGATATTTGATTATTGGTTGTTATCTAGCTTTTTTTTTGTATTTGCTTCTATCGCAATGAAGGCTGGCTTGTTATTTTCCCAATGGTGTCACGCTTACATATTTTTTAAATTTGTTTGATGCTACAACTTGCAAAATTGCTAAATAAATTCGCATATTATTTTATGATGATTTTCATCCCAGCTGTTTTTATTTTGTTGGACTTTTCAATTGCTAGGTGCTCCAATGTTTTTATCATTAGAAGTATCCAACAATTTAGGTAAATCCAATGAACTCCCAATTCTAGAATCTTAATTTCCTTAATTCAAACAAGAAATTTTCAATTCTAGAATCAAAATTCCAAGTTACAAGTAAAATTTTGGTTCCAGAATTTTAAATTTTTTTAGAAATGGATGGAATTGAAACCGAGATTGATAAGGCCAAAATTGGGGAATTTTGAAATTAAAATTCCCATTATTGATGAAGTGGAAATAGCATTATCAAACAAATAATTTTCATTCCAGAATTATAGTATCATTCTTGAATCAAAATTTCAGAGTTGTTATTTTACCTTGCGCCAGTTGGGACCCTTCCAAGCAGCCTAAATTCTAGTATTAATCTAGTGGTTTCGAGTTAGATGAGGCATCCCTAGTCCCTACCGTATTTCTGAACCAAAAAGGGAGGACTAGGGGTGAGGAAGAAGAAAGTCCGTGGAAGGAAGGAGAGAAAACGCAGAAGGAAAGAGGAGAAATGCGAAAGAGGCAACTTTCGGATTTCTGATGGAGGCGACAGGAGGTATCTCCGATCAAAAGGCTATACCTGAAGATCCACTGGGAGTTTCAGGGTGATCTATAGCTTGTTGGAAAGATCACGGCCTCATCTACAACATAAATTTTCAGGCCGATTGGACCACGGGAAGGCAGTCAAATCCACCAGGAAAGTTAGCTATTTCCGCCGCCGCCACCGCTCAGGCACAGACCGCTGCAAAACCGCCACTTACAGAGGCTGTTTCCGGTGATTCCAGTGGAGTTTTCATGGGACTTATGATTTCAGAATTTTTTTATCTCTCATTATTATGACATATGTTATGGTGGTTTTAATTCATCAGTTCTGATCATGTTTTATCAATCATGTCATTTTCAATTCTGAAGTCAAAATTCCATTCTATCAAACACAAAAAGAAACAAGAATTTTCACAACTCCAATTTTGAAGTCAAAATTCCATTCTATCAAACACAAAAAGATAGCGCGACCATTCTTCTTATAATGGTGCCTTTTCTACTCATTGGCTAAGAGCACCACCTCCCCTTCTTCCTCCCTCGATGGGATAATCTAACTGCAGCTGGGCTAGCTAGCCCCATGGCAGCAGCAGTGTCTTTCCTAAACCTTCTTCTTGCTCTTCTTTCCCTTCTCCTGATCTGCCTCTTCCCTTCAACCTTCGCTAGCTCTGCCTGTGTTAACACCCAAAATTTTTCCACACGAAAGTTGAATCAATGTCAAAATTTTACAAAAAATTGTTTAAAATGCAATTGCAAAGCCAATTTCGAATCTAAAGAACAATTTAGATTTAAATCTAATTTATCTTATGACACGAATCCCAATGTAGGATTATGAGTCCAATCTATGACAAAATTAGGATTTGAAATCCAAATTCAATTACAAATGTCGTTTGAAATCCATATCCAATTGCAAAAGTTAAATTTTGATTTAAATATGAGAACTGGATCTAATTCTGTCTAGAATGATACGTGGGACCCATGGTGGGCCCCACCTAGCCCACGTGGTCAAGAGCCCCCAAGGGTCACGAACCTCCATTTTCTAAAAAAAAGAAAAAAAAATATTTTCTCTTAGTTAAATGAAAAAATCATTTTCAATGAGAAATGATTGAAATCATAACTAGAAACCTAGGAAAAGGGAGACATTTATGTCTCTCTCTTCCTTAACTAGGTCCTTTTTATGGAGGGGTCAATCTCTAAGATGCAATAACTAGACTGGTTAAACCCACTTAATTCAAGTAGGTTCGACCCTAGTGCACTCAAATATGGCACCAATCTCAGCTAAGCTCAATCAACATGAGCTCAGCATGGCAAAAAAGGTAGGTTTGTCTCACGATCCAATTAATGGATGAAAATAGACTTTAACCAAATCAAGTCCACTTTGACTAAACTTAATCAAAGTACAGTTCAGCCCAATTAAGAGCTTTCTTAGCTCAGATTTATCAAATTACCACAAACAAAGTCAAAATACTCATAAATGAGCTTTGACTTTGGTTATTTGGTCAAATTTGACCAATCTAAACAATTTTGCCCTTCTATGATCAAATTGAGATTACAGAGCCTAAATTTGTTTATGAAACACACATATACATTTAGATTTGTCAAATGTATAAATCAAATATCAAATTCAAATTCAATATTTCAAACCAAAGTTTGATTCAATTGAAATCCATCTTCAATCAAGTTTTGGATGAAAATGCCCTTTTCGAAGCAAATTTGATAGAATTTTTAAATTTTATTCAAATTTTAATTAAATTGTCATAATTCAACAACATTTAGAGCTTAGTAACTAGGTTTTAACCTAACAAGCTCAATTTCAAATAAAAAAAAAAAGTAAATAGCACAAAATAAGGCAAAAACTTGTGCAAAGACATTTTCATCCAAAATTTTGGTCAAAGTTGGTCAGGTAGGTCTGAACCAAGGTTGACCACACCTAGCCCAGCCCACCTAGCTCATGTAAATGGAGATAAGAATGATTAGTTAGAGCAATTAAAACTCATTTAATCCATCTTCCAGCTCCCTAAGCCTTGATTAATCTTCCAATGCAAATTAAAGAAGGTGGTTGAGCCATTCTTCTCCTCTAGATAAACACTCCATTGGCCACCAAGGGGTAGGACAAAAATTTTGAAGTTTTCATCAAGTTGCTTACAGCCAAGGAGCTAGGAGGGAGAAGCCAAGGGGAAGAAAGATGATTCGTCCAAGCCTTCTTCCCCCCTTCCTCTCATTTTCTTCTTCATTTCCCCTATTTTCTCTACCGACTTTGCTAAGTTAGGGTGCTTAAGTGAACCCTTACTTAGGATTTTCGTGAAGAGAAGCTCTCTCTTCCCCACTGCAAATTCCAGCAAGTCATTGTTCTTCTTCTAGCTTTGCTAAGCTTGAATTCTTGCGTAAGATTGCTTGATTTAGAAAACAAGTGAAGATGAAGATCAAACATCAAGACCAACAACCGCAAGGTAGGTGATTTTAATTCATTTTTTATATACTTTAGCTTCTTGCTGGTTCATTTTAATTTCAGCAATTCGTGGGAGGAGTTTATTTTCATTTATTTTATAGCTGAGAATGATATCCAGCTAGGCGAAACCTACGATTAAATGTACATGTTAATGCATAATGCATGCATGAGTTGATTTTTCTAAAAGAGGAACCCATGAATCAAATTTTTGAAAGGGCCCCAAGGCCACACCCCTTTTCAAAACAACCAACCTAAAACCATTTTGAATTCCCTACCATGAGAGAATCCCACGGTGGGAAATTGATTTTGCTGCAACATATATGCCGAAAACGCCTATTAAGGATGGATGCATTTTCATGAATGTGATCCACCTTTGCATGGCGAAACTAAGGACAGACTAACTTGAGTATTCATTCATCTCTTTCTATTTAAAGTCATTTTGTTCCATGATTTTTTCAATTGATCAAGGTGGTATGGGAGATTAGAAATAAGTTTTCAATCTTTCTACATAAAAGAACCTAGCCATGAATCATCATGATTCATGTGTTATTTGGTCCCTTGATTAAATTTTATTTTCAAGAGTAAAATATGTGTATATATATATATATATATATATATATATATATATATATATATATATATATATATATATATATATATATATATATATATACACACACACACACACGCACACACATATATATATTGTTATATACATACAAATGCAATCTCTTGTTAAAAATCATTTTTCTCTTTTAAAATCAGGTTGGAACACGTTTCTAAACTTGTTTTTAAAAAAGAGGATCATTTTGTTGATTTTCGTGGTACAAAGCTATGAAATCATTTCATTTCATCTTAAATTTTCTTTTATTTTCAGCAATTCATATGCAAAGTGTATACAAGTTGCTGAAATCAGACCATGATTTATGAGAATTAGCTTAATAATGTCAAAGTTTATACATTTGAAATGCCAATTTCAGCCATAAAGTGGCAAGACTTTGAGGAACAATAAAAAAAAAAAAATTAAACCTATCCATTCGGCATCTTAAAATCTTTTTTATGGATTGTTGTTCTCATTCATAAGTTTTCAGATTTGCATGAGACTAATCCATCTCCTCAAATGCTGAAAAATTTTCATTTTCATTTCTCCAAAAAGGAGACAAACTATTCAAAAATTGTTCAAAGAAGTTGACGATTCCATTGGTATGAAATCTAAAATTTGAATAGGTTTGAAAGACTTATCGTTTCTTTCTAAGAAACAAGCTCTCTATAGGAATCAATGTCCATAATTTTCAGCTATCTAAATCAATACAAAATCTGATTTTTTTAGCTATTTTGAGACAAAAGTGGATGTCACCCACGTCTCCCATCTATTTCAAAAATTGATTTGGGCAACATTTGTATATTTTTCATCATTTTGATAATTTTTTGTTAAGTCTCAAGCTTATGGACTGAATCTCTAATGCATGTGCTTAATAATATGATGAGCACATTTAGAAAAAGTCCTACATTTTAATTAAAATCAATCTTCATGCATAGATTGTATGACATGTGATTGCAATGAATGGACCTTGAGGGATTATGAGAGAGTGATGAATGTATGTTTTCAATCTTTTTACATAAAAGAACCTAGCCATGAATCATCATAACTCATGAGTTATGCGGTCCCTTGATTAAATTTCATTTTAAAGAGTAGGATATATATATATATTGTTATATATATACTCGCGCAATCTCTTGTTAAAAATTATTTTCTCTTAAAATCAGGTTGGAACACATTTCTAAACTGGTTTTCAAGAAAGATGATCATTTTGTTGATTTTCGTGGTACAAAGCTATGAAGTCATTCAATTTCATCTTAAATTTTCTTTCATTTTCAGCAATCTATATGCAAAGTGTATGCAAGTTGCTGAAATCAGACCATGTTTTACAGGAATTAGCTTAATAATGTCAAAGTTTATACATTTGAAATGCCAAAATCAGCCATAAAGTGACAAAGCTTTGAGGAATAATAAAAAAAATTCTAAACCTATCCAATCGGTATATTAAAATATTTTTTTTTGGATTGTTGTTCTCATTCATAAGTTTTCAAATTTGCATGAGACTAATCCATCTCGTCAAATGATGAAAAAATTCATTTTCATTTCTCCAAAAAAGAGACCAACTATCCTAAAATTGTCTAAAGAAGTTAAGGATTCTATTGGTATGAAATCTGAAATTTGAATAAGTTTGAAAGACTTATCGTTTGTATCTAAGAAACAAGCTCTCTATTGGAATCAATGTCCACAATTTTTAGCTATCTAAATCAATACAAAATCTGATTTTTTTTAGCTATTTTGATAGAAAAGTGGATGTCTTTCACGTTTCCCATCTATTTCAAAAATTGATTTTGGCATCATATGTATATTTTTCATCATATTGATAATTTTATGTTAAGTCTCAAACTTATGGACTGCATCTCTAATGCTTGTGCTTAATAATATGATGAAAACATTAAGAGAAAATCCTACATTTTAATTAAAATCAGTCTTCATGCATAGATTGTATGACGTGTGATTCCAATGAATGGACCTTGAGGGATTATGAGAGAGAGAAAAATGAATGTTTTATATAGTTTCCCTTCTCATTTCATGCATTCACTTTCACTCAAAATCAATAGCACCACATGCACATTTTCAAGAAGTTAAATTATTCAAATTTGGGTTGCAAAAAGTAACCATGTCATATTGCAACAAGAATTTGTAAACTTCACTTAACGTCCAAAGAAAACATAAACAATGCATTCATAATCTTGATGAACATGTGTTTAGAAAACAACACACTTTTCTAACAATTTGGAACCTATGCTTCATCAAAAGAATGAACTCTACCTAACCAAATCACATGATATGGCAAAAATTCAAAATCAATTTTGTTTGCTAAGGAAACTTAGCTATTTTCCCAAAAGTTGGTCATAGACAATCACAATTTCAACTCATGAATCATCTTGAGTTCACAATAAAGAACTTTATTTTAATATTCAAAATCCCCAAGAATTTTGCAAATAGCACCGAAACAAAGGTTTTTAAATCAACTTAGAAACCCTCCAATCTTCAAATTCATTTTCAAAACAAGTTCAAATCACTTATTCAAAATAAATTTTGGTTCTTAAATCCAATACCACAATGCATAATCATATAGGATTTGCATCAATAACTCGTACATGATCCTTAGTCCTGGGTCCAATTACCTCTGTTAAAGGTAGTAAGAACAGTTGGACCTTGTACCGATGGGCTTATCCCTTTCTCTTAAAAGTTTTTCTTCAAAACCTCAATTTTGAAAGAATTTTACTGATTCACATTTCGATGCCCTTTGAGAAAGGGGTGGGGTGCGAACAGCCTGCAATGGCCCTTGCAACAACTACGATGACTATGAAGGGCAGCTTACCTGCACCAGCGTGTGATAGGCCGACGATCCAGACGACGGAACTCACATATGTACTTGTGCAGGATTGCCTTCGAAGGATGATGGTTGTAATCCAACCGAATCAATGATATGCAATGGGATGAACTACTCCACTTACACATGTTCTCCTTGTAAAAGAGGAAGAAGAAAAAAATGAATGGTTGTAATCCGACCGGACCAATGATATGCAATTGGATGAACTACCCCACTTACACATGTTCTCCTTGTAAAAGAGGAAGAAGAAAAAAATGAACAGAATTTTTTAACGTGGTTCAGAATTTTGTTCTAAGTATGCCCTTAACACCTCATCTATTCCAATGGAACCCTCCCATTACTCCGTTGCTCTTAAACACTCGGGTTGGCATCAAGCTTGAAAGATGAGATGGCTACTTTACAGGCTAATCACACTTGGGATCTTGTGCCTTGAGCCTTTCAAGCTGCCCATCTCCTTTTAGTTTAGTTTTGAAAACCCAACGGCTACCGATCATTGCATGTCTAAAGTTTGAGGCACAAGATCCCCAAGTGTGATTAGCCTGTAAAGCAGTCATCTCATCTTTCAAAGCTTGATGCCAACCTGAGTGTTTAAGAGCAATGGAGTAATGGGAAGGTTCCATTGGAATAGATGAGGTGTTAAGGGCATACTTGGGATTGCGTTTGACAATGCCACATTTGGATCGAGTAACCATTTAGATGAGGAAGAGGATGTCGGTGAGGTTAGTGATGAAATAGGTTGGGCTAATTGGGAAGGTAATGGTGGGTTTGCTATTTCTCTTTGGAGCTCATTAGATGGGTCTTCAGAATTATGCATTTGTGCTAGACGTTGAGACTCTAGATGGTCGTCATTTGAAGAGTCAGAAAATGATACAAAATCAGCATTAGAGGATATTGCCCAAGAGGTTGGCATGCTAGTTTGGTAGGAAAAATGGTTTTATCAAATACGACATGCTGAGAGATGTATACCCTCCCAGTTGAAGGATAAAGGCATCTATATCCCTTATGATGATTGCTATAACCAACAAACACACATGGTAGAGACTTAGGTTGAAATTTATGATTTGTATAACCCTGAATATAAGGATAGCATCTAGATCTAAAAGCGCGAACACAAGAATAATCAGTGCGCTTTTTAAATAGAATCTCATATGGACATTGCATGAGTAAAACGTGTGATGAAAGCCGGCAGATGAGCCATACAGCAGTGGGGAAGGCCTCGACCCATTATTGGATGAGGAGATTACTATGAAACGACATAGTAAGACCCAATTATGTGACAAATCTATGCATGCGCTCCACCAGTCCATTTTGCTTAGGCATCTTGGGGCAGGATTTTTTGGTGTTTAATGTCGTAGTCCTTTAAATAGTCCACGAAGGCTGAAATACTAAACTCGCTCCCTCATCATTTTGAAAAAATTTAAGCTTCCCATCAAACTGAGTTTGGATCAGGAATTCAATTATTTTAGTGAGAAAAACAGATTTTCGTTTTAGGGGATATATCCAAGGATATCTAGAAAATTGATCCACAAATAAGAAATAAAATATAATATTCTGACAAGAAGCAACAGAAGCTGGTCCCCATAAATTGCAATGAACTTTAGAAATTATGAGGAACGAGTGCAACGCTGAGCATGCGGGGCAACCACCCTGCAGGAACAATATCGTCGGTGGGTCCAAGGCTATGTGGGAGGCCCTCAGCCCCAAGATCTGGGCGTCATGGCCCTCAGCCCCAAGATCTGGGCGTCATCCCTAGAACTTGGTCCATGGCTTAACTTTATTACAATCCTACTACTTGCCAAGTTGAATAAATGTACCACCTTCAGTCCGAAAAATAAATTGCAGCTTAAGAAGGAAAGTTAAATAGATGGCTTAACTTTAATACAATTCTACTATTTCCAAAGTTGAATATTATTTGACATGTACTATCATCTTTAGTTTCGTGCGTGCTACTGTTATGAGGGCTGTCAATACCATTTGAAAGGTACACCATACTCCACCCAAGTCCTAGAACCTTGAAGGTAAGGAAAATGGGAGGCCTTTGGACTGTTTTTTTGGATAGTAGTAGTTAACCTTTTGTTCATACAAAAAATTGCATTTTATGAGTTTCTTGTCAATGGTAATTTTATTCATAGTTTTGACTTTGAGTTAAAGGAGATACACAAGCTCCCTTCGACCACCACCAAAAAATTGTGAATCTTTCTTTCTGTTGGATAAAAATAATTTCATAAGGTAAAAGAAATGAGATTGGGAAACATGGTTATGTTAATTAGTTTCTTACAATTTACTGTGTCGAGACCACAATTTGCACAAATAAACATATGAAAAGAAGAATCATGTGTATAGCCTTCCATGCTTTAATTAATTTTCACAACCATCTCTCCTACTTTTCTATTCTTGAATCAAGGGTCAGACTATGTTTCTAGTTAAATTTGACAATTTCCTCCAGGCAATTAACACATGTGCATATGATAGAATCATGCACACTCTTACACAAAAGCTGAAGAAAATTATGGGTGGGAGGTGGCTAGTTTTTATTATAAACTTCAATAGCATCAATTTCCTTTACTTCAAAAGGAAAGCACTGATATGCAAGTTAAAGCATATCAGAGGAACCATCATAAGGCACTGAAAACAGCTCTCTATCTAATTGTGGTGACCTTCACTCAGGTGGTGACATTTCTTACCATTTGCCAGAAATTTTCACATACATTCTGGCCAAACAATAAGAACAATAAGTTGTTTCTTGAATTGACGATAGTAACTTGATTCTTTCCTAACCAAGTGAATTAATGCTGAAGGAATCTAACAATTACTCACCTTCAGACCAGCCATGTCTTAGGGGCACTATTATATATGAATGAACAAAAAACTGAAAGTATCACTATGAAAATAACTGTTTTTTTTTTGGACTAGTGTGAGCAACTGCCGACTGTAGCTTATATGTGGCTCGGCCACTGCTCCCTAGCCTGCTATGGCAGACATATATGAAGTCCCCCTGATGGGAAGTGCATTTTGACCATGGCTGACTCACAATTCTTCTTCCTTTTTTTTTTATTTGCGGTCCAATCACGGTCAGATACATCAATAGTTCCTTGCCGTGGAAATTTTGGGTGGTATTGAAGGGTGGCTTCTGTGTGTTTCAATTTCAGTGTTTGAGGTTTGAATTTTTTGTTCGGTTGCAACTTGGGATCCATGTGATTGTGGCTTCTGTGTGTTTCAATTTCAGTGTTTGAGGTTTGAATTTTTTGTTCAGTTGCAACTTGGGATCCATGTGATTGTGGTATACTTTTGTGGTTTGCATACATTTTTTTTCAGAATTTGGAGTGTAATCTCTGAGATTTTCATTGGAATGTGGCTTCTATGTGTTTCAATTTCAGTGCTTGAGATTTGAATTTTTTTGTTCGGTTGCAACTTGGGATCCAAGTGATTGTGGTATATTTTTGTGGTTTGCATACATTTTTGTCAGAATTTGGAGTGTAATCTCTGAGATTTTTATTGGAATGGCATTTGTTTCTGCAATCTTACGGAGGAAATCATGTGTTCAATGTATGCCCGATGGATTTTTGACAATGTTAATGGCGCTTGATTATGTTACATGGATTTTCGGTTAAGTGTGGTTAGTTGCGTTCCTTTTACTGCAAGGTAGTTTGAGCAAACATGTGGTTTGTTTGGCATTTGCTTTTAAATAATCGACACATTTTAAGTTTTCTCTACAAACATTGAACTTCCTTTCCTTATTTAAGTTGCAAGATAGAATGTTTCTTGCTGTACGAATGCTCGGTACGGATCTCCATAGAGTTTGGTAGTTTTATCTATAGTGCATGTAGCCATAGTGTCTAATTTTGGGTTATTTTCAAGTTGTCTGCTATGCTATTGATCGTGGGATCATCAGAAAGGTTTGTAGCCATAAGTTCATTAATTTGAAAATACGAGTTTTTTGTTATATCTTGTTAAAAGTATAAAAAACAATGCTTTTTCTTTATAAATATGAACAAAACAGGTGACCAATAAGCTCAACCCCAACTTATTACTATGAAATCTAGAAATTTAGGCTTAAAATGGTTCTCTATGTTGGTTTTTTTGACAGAGAGATGATGGAATGGTAATGGGGACCAACCCCACCACATTGTTCTTTCTTTCTTTTCATCTCTGGCCAAATCCAGTCTTCACACCAGTACTTTTGGTTGTTTCTCATTCTTCTACTTTTAAATGACCAATATTTCTTCTAGGTTTACTACAATTTGAACTCTTGTTTGGACTGCAACTTATTCCTTAGCTTGTCGATATTCTATGATGTTTATGAACATTTTTGACAATTCTATTATTCTAGTTAAAGCACTAAATTATAACTTTTGGACATGACAACAATTTGCTGATTAACCAAGATGCATAATTTTACTTCATGATCAGGAAGGAACTATTTTATCTAAATATGTTGAGAGAGACTCTTATATGTAGGTTACTACTTTTATGAGATGGGACGGCCTTGCTAATTTCCACTATCAATAAATAGGTTTTGTAGCTCATATTCTCCAAGAATAAATTCTAAAATGTTTGATATTTTGTCTTCTTTCAGATATTCCTATAAAGCAATACAATGACGAGGTCTCCATTCTGTCACAGGATCATGCAAGCTTTCTTGGTTGGAAACTTGGAGAGGAGATAATTGTTAAGAAGACATCAACACTAGGCTCTTCTTCAATGGACATTTACAACATCAAAAGTGGTTATTGTAAGCTACAAGATGGTGTTTTATTTTCTTTTGTCATTATAATTTGCTATTCTTTTTTGGGCATTTGAGCGATATTTGATTATTAGTTGTTATTTTGCATTTTTGGGCCAAGGACCATGTTTCTACCTACTTTTGGCTCTGCCCCTACTTCTTTCTCCCTCAACGGGAAAAAATAGCAGCAGCTAGCTAGCCCATTGCAGCAACAGCATTTTCCTATTCCCTACTCTTCTTTCCCTTCTCCTTATCATCTCACGCTCAACCCTTCCTCTCTACTCTTGCAATGGCCCATGCAGCGACTACAATGACTGTGAAGGGCAGCATATCTGCACCGCAGGCAATGCAGCGATGAACCCAATGTTGGCACTCACATCTTATGGGATCCTATCTCAAACAACTTTTTCTGCTTTGCTAAAAAGAAATCAGAAATGATTTTGGTTTTAAAATTTACACCTCCTACGTTGCTTACCAGCTTACCTTACTTCTATCGATATTTCAATACAACTTTTATTAAGGTTGAGTTTGGTACCTTCCTCATTTTGAAGGATGATGGTTGTAATCCGACCGGATCAATGATGCGCAATTGGGTGAACTTGTAGGGGAAACGTAATGCGGGCCCTAGATATGTCTGAGATCCAAACTCGAATTTATGCAGAGAAAATCCAATAGAGTATCAACGTCCAGAATAATGCTCAATAATAACTTTGGCAAAGTATACTTTAAAATGTAAACTATTTATTCATCAAACTAGATAGTACAAAAGATGACTCCAGAAAACTCACCTCGGCTCACGCAGTGAGCTAAAACATCCAACGCCCTTGCAGCACACTTTTGAAACTACGACACTCGAGCTCACGAAGTGAACACACGAGCTAACACTCACTAACACACACTCAACTCACAATTTTTTTGCACACACACCTTACTATGCCCCAACGTCCCTATTTATAGGGAGAGGAAGTCAGTGGTGGATGCTTCCACCGATTTCTATATTTTGTTTTTTATTTTTTTATTTTTCTTAATTATTACAGCCACTGACTTAAGAGAGGACGCTTTCACCGACTTAAAAAGTGTAGCCTCTTGGGCCTTCTCGACCCTTCCCAAGAGTCGGTGATGACTCTTTACAATGTCCCCCTCATTACCGACTCTCTTATTATGACTCTTAATTTTCTTCAAACTTGGTGAATGTTTGCATTGGCAAGCCTTTGGTATGAGTTCTCGGGTCTCGTTAGCTCCAATGTTGCATGCCATTTTTCAACATTTTTTGCTTCTTCAAAAGAAGCTGGCTCGATCTCCTCCATGATGGCACAGTCTGCATCTGCATACTTGGGATTTGGTTTTGGTGTTCTCGTTGATCTTCTTAAGCTTATGGGTGCTTCTTCTGGCTCTTCAAATTATGATGATCTTTCTTCTTCTGCACTTCTTTGTTGGACTGGATTGACTCCAGTTCTCCAAGGATCTGCACGTTCTTCTTGTCTTGGGCTATGAACTTGTTTATCTGGTCATCTTGCTTCTATGTCTTCAGGGTGAAGCTCTTCTTGATTCATCTCGAATTGTATTTTGTTTCGAACATCTTTCTCAAAAACTGGAGAGTCTGGAAGCACTTTCTTTTCTTCTGACCACCAAGACGATGCTTCATCGAGACGTCACGAGAAACATGAACTTGTCCTATGCTAGGATTAGCACATCTCCATCTCTTTCGATATGGATCATATCCAACAAATACACACCTCTGTGCCTTCTTGTCGAACTTAGTCATGTGCTGCTTAGACATAAAGACATAACATACACAACCAAATACTCTAAAATAGCTCACAGACGACTTCCTTTTATAAAACATTTCATATGGAGACTTAAAATTAAATCTCGACATTAGTAGTCGATTAATTATGTGTACAGCGGTGCTGACACATTCGACCCAAAATCTCGGTGGCATGTTCTTTGCATGCATCATGTTTCGACATGTTTATGCTATGTGGCGGTTATTCTGTTCTGCCACTCCATTTTGTTGTGGCGTATAGGCACATGTGAATTGTCTTTGAATATCATGTTGCCTCATGTATGCCATAAACATGTCAGATGTATATTCGTCACCATTATCGGTGTGTAGACACCAAATTCTATACCCAAGTTCTTTTTGCACCATCTGGTGAAACTCTTTAAATTTTTCAAGTGCTTCAGACTTTTCTTTCATAAAATAGACCCAAATATATCTTGAAAATCATCAATAAAAGTGATAAAATACCACTTACCTCCAACTGATGGGTCTGGTACTTTGCCGAATACATCTGAATGCACAAGCTCGAATGGTGCTTTAGCTCTGTACTTTGATTCTTTGAATGGCCTCCTGTGCGCATTTCCATATTAGCATCCAGCGCAGACTTTGTTTGTTCGTACCTCTAGTTTTGGCAGACCAATCAACTGTCCCTTATTAGACATCTCCTAGAGTTTGTTGTATCCGACATGAGCGAGCCTCTCATGCCGGATGTCCGCAGTGTCATGCTTCTTTGCTTTGTCAATATATGTTGTTTCTGCTGACAATACATATATTGACTCAACTTTTCTTCCTTCAAACATGGGAGTTCCTTGAACATCTACGTCTTTATAAACTTTCACATCTTTTGGGCCGAACAAAATAAAGTGTCCTAAAGCTGTTAGTTGTGGCACACATAACAAGTTCTTAGTCATTCCTGAAACATGATAAACGTTACGTAAAATCCTATTTTTGCCAAGGTTGGCTACAACCTCTGCTTCTCCAATATGTGCCATTGGGAGCTTTGTGTTGTTAGCGGTAACAACAACCCGATTTCCATAACATTTTTTCATACTTACGAACTTGTTGTCATCGCCAGTCATGATTTGAACATCCAGAATCAATTATCCAATCAGTTTGATAATTGATCTTTTCTTCTTTTTCTTTTACTGGTTTTGTATGGGTGGAATTACGTCTTTCTTGTTTAATATCCTCTTTAACCTCCATTGAGTACAGAAATGAACTTTCCCGTATAGTCTCATTAGCTCCCCCATGTTGCTTACTTGTCGTGAGTGTATTTCCTTCATCTATTCTGACTCTGCAGTCACGAGCAAAATGACCTAATTTTTCACATCTAAAACACTTCTTCTTTGGTCTCCACTGCTGTGTATTTTCTTTTGTTTTCTTTTCTATATTTTTCTCTTTCTTTTCGTCAATATTTCTACTTGGAGACCGAATGACTGGCTTGGCTGACCAAAGTGATCTCTGACCCTTACTAAACAAAGCTTCGTCATTATTTCCCTTGAGAGAAAGTCGGGCCATTTGCTTTGCTAATGTTTCTTGATTGATCAAGAGATTTTCTAACTCCAACGAAGTTGGTTGAACTGGCCAGCCTTGAACACCAATTATAAAACTGCCAAATTCCGGACGAAGTCCACGAACAAGGATTCTCCTCATATGGGCCTCACTAATTTTAGACTCAGCGTCAATTTGAGAAATTTCTCTACAAATATTTTTAACCTTCATAAAGTATTCTACTATTGACATATTTCTCTGAGTTAATGTAGCTAATTCATTTTCTAACAATTGTAGGCGGGCATCATTAGCTCGAGAAAATACGGTTGCAAAAGCATCCCATGCTTCTTTAGGAGTCTTAGCATCACGTATATGCTCTAATAAATCCTTTTCAATTGATACTTTAATTGCAAATAGAGCTTTCCCTGCTTTGACCATCCATTTCTTTTTAGCTTCCTCATCGACACATATATTAGTGTCTGATCCCAATACTATCTGCCATAATTCATGTCCTAAAAAATACGACTTCATACAAGATTTTCAATAACCATAATTGCTATTGTTAAGCTTCTCAATATTACTTAATGCAACCGCTAATGCCGCCATAATTTCATAATATAATTGGCCCACTTAATCTCACTAGTAAAACGGCCCTTAGACAGAACCCCGTTCTGATACCACTTGTAGGGAAAATGTAATGCGGGCCCTAGATATATCTGAGATCCAAACTCAAATTTATGCAGAGAAAATCCAACAGAGTCTCGACGTCCTCAATAATGTTCAATAATAACTTTGGCAAAGTATACTTTAAAATGTAAACTATTTATTCATCAAACTAGATAGTACAAAAGATGACTCGAGAAAACTCACCTCGGCTCATGCAGTGAGCTAAAACATCCAAGGCCCTTGCAGCAAACTCTTGAAACTGCGACACTCGACCTCACAAAGTAAACACACGAGCTAACAATCACTAACACACACTCAACTCACAATTTTTTTGCACACACACCTTACTATGCCCCAACGTCCCTATTTATAGGGAGAGGAAGTCGGTGGTGGATGCTTCCATCGATTTCTACATTTTGTTTTTCATATTTTTATTTTTCTTAATTATTACAGCCACCGACTCGAGAGAGGAGGCTTTCACCGACTTAAAAAGTGTAGCCTCTTTGGTCTTCTCGACCCTTCCCAAGAGTCGGTGATGACTCTTTACAGAACTACCCCACTTTCACATGTTCTCCTCCCATTTCTTCTTCCGAAGACGTCATCCTCACAGTGAACAACTTCAATCGAGGTGGAGACGGAGTGCGAACAGTCCTATCATGATAACACGGAGCAGGTGGTGGCTCTATCAACCAGGTGGTTCGCCGACTGCTGCTGGGGTTTTGAAATGATTTGCATCACCCCCGATGATGGGAAGAGCACAACGGCGAAGGTGGTGGATGAGTATGATTTGAGGAATGGTTGTGACGCTGAGCATGCTGGGCAGCAACCATGTAGGAATAACGTCGTCGATGGATCCGCTGCCGTCTGGAATGCGCTTGGGCTCAATACAGACGTCGGAGAGGTGCACGTTGCTTGGTCCATGGCCTAAGTAACTTGCCCCCTAATAGGAGGCATACTTGCGTATGTTTGGCGTGTGATATGTATTGAACTGTAGAATAAGCGTTTTCTTACCTGTTTAATGGATCATCGTTCGTACTTTTACTGGGAAATCAAATATGGCTTTGTGGAATTCGCTTCAATATGCCAGGTGAAAGTAATTCACATGAAAGTAAATTGGATTCCATGAAAAATTTCTAGGGTACTACATGGAACATGATCATCCAATCAGAAGCAAGATTAGAGTTTTCAAAAAAATGGCATACCATAATCCCAACTCCTCTACTACGTGGCAAGAAGGAAGTTATTTTTTGAGCAATTTACATTGTGTTGCTTCGCTTTTTGTGAAACTATGCCTATTCCGCCAATGTATTGTGGGATATAATATATAGTAGCTAAAATTAAGCTGTAAACATCGAAGCCAAGTGTCCTTTTCAAGAGTTTGAATTATCTTTCTAAGCAGATAAGGGATTTTATTTAACGAAATTAATTCACTTGTTTCTCTCTCCCTCCCTTCTTAAGGCCATTTTTGGATTATTAAAAAATAGCTTACCTTTTATATTTGTAACTTAATTTCCACCATCAATGTCTTTGAAATTGACAACACTAGACTTGATTGAAATAATCTAGTTGTAGACTTCAAGGTGATGAAATGGTAGAAATTTATCTGCAGTCAACATAGAAGTCGTGTCTTTTGAAGAGTCTGAATTACATCTTAAAGAAGACTAGAGGATTTATTTAACAAAATTAATTCACTTCTCCCTGTCACTGTCTCTTTATCCGCTTCCTCTTAAGCGGGCACTTTGGATTTTTGAAAAAACAGCTTATCTTTTTTATGTTTGTAACTTAACCTCTAGAGTCTGATATCTTTGAAATCAACAGCCCAAATGACTCCTGTAAAAGTATGCTCGCAGCGGCTGGCCTGGTGGGATGCCCGAGTATCCATTTTGTTGACTAGCCTAAGGACCAAGTCAATTTGGTTGATTTGGCTGGGTTTTCAAACACTGGGTTGGAGAAAGGAAGGGGGAGATACGTGTTGCTTGTCAAAGGGAATGGAGTCTACAATGATCTCCTTCTCCTCTCTGGGCGATCTACCGGCCTCAATGCAAGTTACTGGGGACACTAAGAAGAGCGACGAGAGGGGGAGAAATCTAACATGAAAGAATCCCTCCACCTAGAGTTGACATTTAAATGCAGATTTCAGACCCCAGCATGTCCCCACTACTCTATAATCTGCAGACTTGGGCCGTGTGAGGAGTTGCAAGCGAAGCGACTGTTCCTGCCACCATTAACATGAGGGATCGATCCAAGGTCTAGTTTTCTCATGCTTGACAAGTTATTTTTTGCACATGCTTGTGCAAGGAATGGATTTTGGACTTTTGTAGTTCATTTTGAACAAAGATTTGGATCTTGTTTAGATTTTTTGTTTTGTATTTCAGGAACTTTAAAGATATAGAAATAGTCTTTGGAATTGGGTTGTCGAATTAATCCCAGATTTTGGTAGTTGAATTCTAACAATTTCGATTTGATCCCAAAAATTGTAACTTTGTATTGGGAAACTGACCGTTTGAAATTTGGATTTTAACTAGAATTGGGGACTGGGTAATTGAGGTCTAGCTAGACTTTTTTTGAGAATAGGATTTTAGAGTTGGTTCGGTCCTAAAGATTAGAGACTGGATTTGAGAATTTGGGTTACGAATTCACTTGACCTTAGGAAGTTTGAAAATAACTTTGGTTTGGATTTTTGAGACTTGAATATACTTTTGAAGATAATTGGCATTTTGAGAGATTTGGAGAAGCTTGATTCTATTTTGTTGGTTTTTATTCCAAAATGGGAATTGGAAGTTGGGAATCCAAGTTTAGCTTTGAATAATTTTCTTACTTTTTGAATTCTGATTTTGGGACTGACTGAGGTTGGGAACTCTGAAAAAATTGCTTGGTTACCGATAGAAATAGATTTGGGAGATTTGACCTGATCAACTTTGATTCAGATTTTGGTTTTGAAATCTAGAAATATTCTTGGTATTGGAGCCAGCATTTTGATTTACCTTCAAGATTAAGTTTAAAGAATTTTGGACGTTGGTTAGACACTAGGATTTTTAAGTAGAGTCGATTTTGGAATGCTGAAATTTTTAAGACTTTGGTCGTGGTCATGAAAATTTGCTTGATTTTAACTACATTTTGGACTAAACATTGATTTCAAGATGTATTTGATTTTGAGAGAAATCCAATCATGGAATCCAATTGAAATCGATTTTGAAAATTTTAGTTTTGCAGCCATTTTATGTTTTCTCGTCAATATAAGTGAGGTGTGCAAGTTTTTGTGCAATATGAATTGGTCATGGCAGTGGCTCTAACTTAACTCATATCGGACGCGTAACGGACATATTTTTTTATTTTTTAATGAATTTAGTAAAATAAAATTTTTGAAGCCGAAAAGATAAAAATATATGTTACCTTAATAATTGCCAGAACGGATCGATACGGCGTGTTGTTTAAGTTTCCAATACACGACGAAGTGTGATGTTTGCTGCATTGCATCTTATCATTGT
Organism: Nymphaea thermarum; assembly: GCA_011799765.1. Taxonomy (NCBI): domain Eukaryota; kingdom Viridiplantae; phylum Streptophyta; class Magnoliopsida; order Nymphaeales; family Nymphaeaceae; genus Nymphaea; species Nymphaea thermarum. The sequence goes on from JAANDH010000480.1 coordinate 102,763, forward strand.
AACTTTGCAAGTGTTGTGTCTCTTATGAGAGAGGGATAGTATCTATACTCTATTATTGTGTAACTTTAAGGAAAACCATGCTTAGAGATTGTATTATCGGAATCAAATCTTACGATAGCAAGAACTTATAAAAAGGATATCTTATATCATTTAGAAATAAAAAATATAAATGTTTAACTACATGGGTGAGCTCGACTTGAGTAGACTTGAGTAATCTTTTTCTCAATCTGGTCTTATTTGTTGAACGAGTTGAGGTTAAGGCAAAGAAATAAATCTGAAAGCGAACTTGGGTTGCACAAGGTTGACTCGTATGAGTTCAACTAAGGTCGTTTATATAGAGAATAGTTTTACATGTTTGTCTCATAAAATGCCTTCTAGAGTGAATTTGTTTTCAATTTGAAGAGAGTCAATCTTCAAAACCCCTTCTTTTCTTTCACGGATATGCATGTTAGCAGAAGCACAGCTTTTCTACCTAATCAGCTAGCTTCTCTTTGCCAAGTGATCAACCCAAGCCTGAGCTATGATCGCTCAGTTCAACCCAATATTTCAAAATTACCGGATCTAAAACTTTTTTTTGCTATATTATATTAATTCACAACGTTGAATATAAAAAACTAAACTTTTTGTAAGTGGCTATATATAGGTGTATTTAGGGCACCCATTCATTACTCCCTATCTCTTTCTCACATATACATATATATATATATAGGGCTGAAATGTATTTAAAAAAATAAATTTTTTTTAGTATTTTTTGTTATTTCATAAAAGAACTTAATCTGTTATTTTTTAAAGGCACTAAAGTTACATATCGTTCTCTTATATAATATATGTCTGTACGTGTGTCTATGTATTTTTACTATTGCCAACTTGCTATTAGTGCCAATTATGTTAAATTGGTCTCGGTGATTGAATGGGATTATGGTTGGAGATATGTGACTGAAATTCAGCACCATGTGAAGTATATTCAACAAAAGGATGAAAATACATTAAATAAAAAACGCCTTGCTTCTGCGGCATCTCCATTAAACATCTCTTGAATTCAACGAAATTAGAATTTGTTGTAGTTTTTACATTGTATAAGGTGTCCTCGCTGCTCAGAACTACTGTTTGAAACAACTCATTTTTCTCTTTTTTTACGGTAGGCACCGCATTCGTACACACACTGGAACCTGACTTGGAAAAAAAAATGACAACTCTGACCATTATGTCTGTTTACTTGTTAAATGTTAAAGATAAAACATTTATTATTATAATTTTAGAATTCTATGGATTTAGTATATATATATATAACCCAATTTTGTCGTTGCCTCGTGGGGGTCGCTGCTTCTATCTCTTGGCTGTATAGGCATGAAGTTCGTAAAAATGGATCGATTCGAAGGTGGGTTTCTAACCAGCTAAATTCTGTGTGTCCAACTTTGCTAGAGTGCAACTTCTAAAGGGTTTCTGGTGGTCACAAGCTAGAGAAGGATCCAACTCCTGTGTCTGATGGCTAGTTTTGTTATCTTTTCCTACGGAAACTTGGCGGTTCTGGATCTGGATCCAATTCTAAATTGGTGGCACAGGGTTTAGACTTATTATAGGTAAAGCCATATGCTGGTTCTTGAATAACCAAATTGTGTTACATGAATCATGCTTTTATTTTTGTACCTATTGTAAGCAATACGATGACTCAGCCACTCAGGTTCAGATTCTGCTGGATAAGAGTTAGCATTAAATCTAATTAATTTGGTTGCGTACATCAATCATGAGTGCAATGCCTACTGGATTCACATGAAAATAAGTTAGGGATAAAAATTTGGTGACCCCAGTTTGGCCTTTTATAGTATACATCTAAGTGGTGAGATTTGATCGTTTATATACTTGGGCTTCATTAGAGTTTATGACATCAAATTGTTCGATGGCTTATGCACATCCCAGCGGAAGGAGCTAACAGCCTTATGTACTAATTTTATTTTGTGAAAATCAAAGAACTACTAGCGATTCACATTTTTGGAGACGTAATTTTACACATAACTACTTGTGAATACTGAAGGTTTCAAATGGAAGACTCACATTTAACTTATATGGTTCCGTATTGACTTAATTTACATAGTTCATGAATCATTTATGGATATATTGTGTTATTCTAATTCATATTTCAATCAATTGAAAGGTTAAGGTGCAAAACCTAAGACTAAATGTATTCTTCATCGTTAACTGATTTCCATTTTCTTACCAGTAATTAGGATCTACTTTCTTATAAGATGACACCCCGCCAGATTAGCGATCAAGTGTTCTTGTTCAGGGTTTGACCATCGAAAAGTAAAGACAGTGGACTCTAGTCGGTCAATGCATGGCAGAGCCGGTCACGGGCTGACTCGAACCCATCACAACGCTGTTACGTCCGCTTTGACCCGGTGCAATTAGACTATGAAAGCTCGTGTGAAAAAGATCACTACTTGAATTTCCTTTGATTATATGAGGTACATAGTCACTGATAACAACAAGCATTTATAAGCAGGACTTTCAATGTAAAAACGAAAATTTGTCGTTCTGCAAATTGAAGCTAGATTATTGCCAAACCAATCATGTAAATCACATTTATACAATTAAACATGGTTAAAATAAATTTTGGATGTTAAAGGTATAAATGATAACACAGGGAAACCTTAGGGGTAAGACTTGGTAAGACTTTTGAAGATGTACCAACATGGTTGGGCGACTCTTGCAAATAACTTTTACTGGAGAGAGTGAGAGTCTGATAACATTTGAAATCTAGTTTCATGCATTCAATGTAATGTGGAAAGGGAAAACAACCTAACCAGTGTCCCCTTTGTCGGGCCAGCTTGCCGCACAAGAGAAATTAAAGGCAGAGTGTGGCATGCATTTATTACGTGACATACGGAGAAAGCTGCCCACCACTTTATAATAAACAATTAAAGTTAAGAGGTTTTTATGTAATGTATACATAGGAAATGGGTTCATTAAACTAGTTTTCTAACTTATTTTTCTCTCTCATTCTCTTATCTGCCATTTCTCTCTCTTTTTGTTTTTTGTTTTTTTTTACTGTCTTCGCTATTAATGAATCGTAGGGAGGAAAAGAGACTTGAAAATTGAGTTCTTTTTAAGGATTGGTTTTACTTCTTTTTACTGTCCCTGCGATTAACGCACCGCAGTGAGCAAAAGAGACTTGAAAAATTCAGTTCTATTTAAGGATTGGTTTTACTTTGTATATATATATATATATATAAAAGAATTGAGTTGAACCAGTCTGGCAAAGAAATTGGTTTAACTCAAGTATTTTATATTGTATAAAATCAATTGATAATTTGAATTAGCAATAATCGAGCATGATAGGTGATGTCTCTAACTTGATGAGATCAACTTGCTGATTATTTGTCCAATTTAAAGTTACTCTTAGATGAAAAAATACAAAAATATAAAATCAAATGGAATATTTGAATTATACACAAAGTGAATATACATTGGAGAAATAAAACTTTCATGCCTCTGTGTGTGTTTGTGTGTGTGCAAGTTCACCAGTACAATATTGTTGTGAGACACGCACATTTATTCAAACTGTTTACGATAGAAGACTTACGATCCTATCTTTTAGATATAATTTGAAAAGGTAATTATATGTTATGTTACGTTGTTTAGATCTAATTTCAAAAAGTGGCTACATTTCATGTCTTGTTGGGCTGCGTTTGATGTTGCGGTTGAAAGTCGGTTTTTCAAAAAAATTCTTACAGGCAGGTGAATCAAACGGGGTGAATTTCACCCCGTTTAACGCAATACTGGAGAGGGTGGAATTCCACCCGCTCGACGCCTTCTTCCCCCGCGCTCGACACTCTTCCCCCTCATTTCCTCCCTCCGCCCGCAGCTCCTCCTCGCTGTCGCACCAGAGGCCGCTCCCACCGTCGCCGCTCCACTCCTCTGTCGGTTCTTTTTCTCTCTTTGCTCTCTGATGCCTTGCCTTTCCCCCTTTCTCTGTTGCCCTAACTTTTTCTTCTCTGGCTTCTCACCGGCAGGACAAAAGGACTCAGAGACAGCACGCCACAGTTGCCGCTCCTTCCCCTCTGTTAATCTCTGCCCCGTGAGTCTCTCGATATCTCTCACCGCCTATTAACTGTGCCATCGCCTATTCACCCTCCCTCTTCTTTTGTTCTTCTTTTGAATTGGGCGATTTGGAGTTCCCATTTGGGGGTTTTGGAAGTAATCGATCTGCATTCTCTTGCTCTTGCTGATTTTGGCGTTCCGATTTGGGGCTTTGCAGTAGTAAATATCATGTTGAAATAAATACTACGATGATTGAAGAGTTTCTTTGGTTTTCAAGAGTCCATTGGCTATTTGTTTACTCAAGGAGAGGACTTCTGGTGGTTCTTTTAGTTCGGAAGTTGAGAATAGAAGGCATTAGTAGTTTCATATATGAATCAGGAACTAAGTGTTTCTGGGTTTTCCATTTTTGTGTGTAACATTGATAATTCTTTTTTTTCTATGGAGTTTCATGAGCTTTCTAAGGAACTACAAGTTGATTTCACTATCGGAAATGGGGGAGTCCTGCTTTCCTTTTTTCCCTTTTATGATTATGAAGAAATGGGACAGGTGACATTTATCAAGAAGGAAATACAGAGGGAGAAAGAATCCACCTTCATTAATTGCTCGAGAGAATGGCTTTCCACAATTCTCAATCTCTCTATCCATGACGAAAACAAGAAAATTGTTACAGATGCACCTGAAGCCATTCCTCTGCTCATAAAAGCTATGAAGAAAGGAAGCATGGAGACCAGAAGCAATTCTGCTGCTACCCTTTTCACATTATCAGCACTTGACGTCAATAAGGTCAAGATTGGAGAGGCTGGCGCCATTAGTCCCCCGGTTGAGCTCCTGGATCAGGGAAGCTCAATGGCAAAGAAAGATGCAGCTGTGGCAATCTTCAACTTGTGCATAATGCATGATAACAGAGCAAGGGCAGTCAGGGACGGGGCAGTCTTAGATAGTGCACACAGTCTGCTTTTATTTTTCTTCATTGGAGTCTTCAGCACTTCTACTAGTGGAAGACTTTATTTTGTTGTCATTTGGTTTATGTTATTGTACTATTGAATCAATGGGAGTGACTTACTTATGGATTGAGTTGTTCCATATTGATGAAATATGAAAGATTTCCAAGTTGTGATCCTTGTTATTGGTTTTATCGTGATGTACCGTTCTAAAATGCTCTGTGGCTGATATATATGAGCAAGCCCTTGAAACAAGTTCATTCCAAAATGCATGGCTTTTACTGCATGGTTTATGATTTTTGTGTAATATGATATGTGTTTTATAGCTCCTCCACTACAGTTGGATTCTTTTTATTTGCAGTTTTAAAAAAAGTCTTCTAATTTTTTTAACATGTGCATCAAACGTGGTTAAATTTACCATGTTAAATTCTTCATTGTGCATCGAACAAGGTTAAAATTAACAGGTTAAATTCTTCCAGTGCATCAAACAGGACCTTAAATCGAAAGAGGGTTAAATTTCATCCTGTTCTTTTTTTCCAGTAAAATTTGCCGGAAAAATTTACCATGTTAAATTTCACCTGGTGCATCAAACGCACCCTTGATGACATTTAAAGGTCGACCTTTCCCAGTCCTTTGAGTCACGACTCACGAGTCTGTAGCTGTCTTTCTCTTTTGTGATGATAAAGAACCCTTTTGACTCGACCCGATACATGAAATGATTTTCATAAAGTAAAAAGGAAAAAAAAAGGGTCTTGGCATGAGTGTACAATATCTCAATTTTCAAATTAATATATAAGATTTAATTTGCAAGAAAATTGTAAGCAAAAGTTCACCCTGGACTTGGAGAAATCAGAAACATAGGGCTCATTTGAAATTATACTTCGCCGTTCTCCTAAAATGACAATCTCACAAGTTTAGATTTTGACTCCTACTCCAATCTCGATCACTCTCAACCTTTTCTTTTGACTGTGGAAAGATTAATTTATGGACTTACCAATCAGAATATTAATTTCTCTCAGTGGGAACGCCATAAATGTTGGGCCGCTCCTGCAAGTGTGCTATAACAAGTCTTTGTCTCCATAAATCGGACATGTATCGCCTTCCATTACGCACAAGCAACCATTGCCCTTATCCGATTTTATAATGTGTCTGCTTCTGGAATCACAAACTTTAGTCGACGATTTTTTATAAGTCGACGATACGTGGCTAATGAGGAGAAACGGAAAGGACATTGAAGCGAAGGTCGACAGCCTTTTCACAGCTGACTCATATCTTTAAACAAATGAACGTTGAATTCGATAGACGATTTATTAGCTACGCACCTCAGTGTTGAACAGCCTTGAACTCTTGACCTTCAACTGGAAAATTTTAGCTTGGAGCTTTGAGCCACCTGGGTGAAACTCTTGCTGCTATATATATGCCACTGTCATTTATACCATGTTCATGTAACATAGACTGCAAAAATTATTGGTAACATGATTCTAGAGTAAACATTTTAAGTATCGTACGTACGCACCTACCTACCTTGTTTTTCATGTGTAACTGGTAGGCATCTGCATTACCAGAAAACTAAAAGGGATTCAAAGAGGCATTTCAGGCTCGCACATGAATATTTTATTACTGCATGCACACTCAATTCAGGTAATTGATGTGCCTTCTTCTTTGTTTAGTCATATAATTTTATGCATATACTTTTTAGCAAGCTACATAAACAGGCTTAGAGCAGCCAAACCAGGACAACCACCCGAATCATATCTAAATCCTACAAGCATAAATTGCTCATCTCATTGGACAAGCTTAGTATATTTTTCCACCAAACAAACAGAGTCGAGCTACAAGCTGCTTATTTTTTAATAGTTATGTGGTTCTTGTGGTTATATAAATACCCCATGAACTGCATGTACATTATTTGCTTAGTATATTTATGTGGTAGATTCTCTAAATTGATCAGTAGCTCAATGAAGATCAACTACTGGCAATCCAGTCCTCAGAATACGGCCGTGTTTTCAGGGGTTGGTGGCTCTCACCAATAGGAATGTCAACGGATTCAAGTTGTACAATCTTAAACCCGCACCAAAACGAGTATGTTCCATAGAGTAATTTTATTTGGATTTGATATGCATATATTTTGTGACTGAATCCGAGCGCCAGGTCCGCCAAGGTTCCATCCATCATGGTCACATGCTGATTCTCAGGCTTGTACCTGTTGGTCTAGATCGGTTAAAAGTTCAGTTCCTAGCCTGAACCTTATTGGAAGGAGTACAGTTCAGTAGATTCAAGTGATTCTCTGTGGCCCCCTTGTAAGCCAGGACAATGGGCAAGTGATTCTCTGTGGCCCCCTTGTAAGCCAGGACAATGGGCCGGCCTAACACTCAAAACTTGGACCCGATCTCGGCCTTATTAAATTATAAAATATATATTTTTAATATAAAATAATAAATAAATATTAAAAGTTATAATAAAATATTATAAAATATATATTAAAAAATTATTATCGAGCCCACCCAAACTTATCGGGCCAAATAACATTTTGGGCCGATCCAAAGCCCTTTTTTCTTGGCTGGGTACCAGTGCCCGTTGGCAGCCCGGCCCGGTGCCCAGGGTTACCCATTAGTGACTTCATGGATAACGTTACTATGATTTAGGTCGAACTTCAACAATGCATATGGATACTATGATTTAGGTCGAACTTAAACAATGCATATGGATATGGAGTAGTTTGCAGATGCAATTTAAGTTTTTCTTTAGTTTTTAGTATTTCTGAAATTTTCTTCTAAAAATCCAACGTAAAAGGAAAAGTGTGATCTACAAGGCCGGTTGATGAAGATTAATGTAGTAGTTTGCAGATGCAATTTAAAGTTTTTCTTTAGTTTTTAGTATTTCTGATATTTTCTTCTAAAAATCCAACATAAAAGGAAAAGTGTGATCTACAAGGCCGGTTGATGAAGATTAATGGAGTAGTTTGCAGATGCAATTTAAAGTTTTTCTTTAGTTTTTAGTATTTCTGATATTTTCTTCTAAAAATCCAACGTAAAAGGAAAAGTGTGATCTACAAGGCCGGTTGATGAAGATTAATCGAGTAGTTTGCAGATGCAATTTAAGTTTTTCTTTAGTTTTTCTTTAGTTTTTAGTATTTCTGATATTTTCTTCTAAAAATCCAACGTAAAAGGAAAAGTGTGATCTATAAGGCCGGTTGATGAAGATTAATGGAGTAGTTTGCAGATGCAATTAAAGTTTTTCTTTAGTTTTTAGTATTTCTGATATTTTCTTCTAAAAATCCAACGTAAAAGGAAAAGTGTGATCTACAAGGCCGGTTGATGAAGATTAATGGAGTAGTTTGCAGATGCAATTTAAGTTTTTCTTTAGTTTTTAGTATTTCTGATATTTTCTTCTAAAAATCCAACGTAAAAGGAAAAGTGTGATATACAAGGCCGGTTGATGAAGATTAATGGAGTAGTTTGCAGATGCAATTTAAGTTTTTCTTTAGTTTTTAGTATTTCAGATATTTTCTTCTAAAAATCCAACGTAATAGGAAAAGTGTGATCTACAAGGCCGGTTGATGAAGATTAATCGAGTAGTTTGCAGATGCAATTTAAGTTTTTCTTTAGTTTTTAGTATTTCTGATATTTTCTTCTAAAAATCCAACGTAAAAGGAAAAGTGTGATCTACAAGGCCGGTTGATGAAGATTAATGGAGTAGTTTGCAGATGCAATTTAAGTTTTTCTTTAGTTTTTAGTATTTCTGATATTTTCTTCTAAAAATCCAACGTAAAAGGAAAAGTGTGATATACAAGGCCGGTTGATGAAGATTAATGGAGTAGTTTGCAGATGCAATTTAAGTTTTTCTTTAGTTTTTAGTATTTCTGATATTTTCTTCTAAAAATCCAACCTAAAAGGAAAAGTGTGATCTACAAGGCCGGTTGATGAAGATTAATGGAGTAGTTTGCAGATGCAATTTAAGTTTTTCTTTAGTTTTTAGTATTTCTGATATTTTCTTCTAAAAATCCAACGTAAAAGGAAAAGTGTGATCTACAAGGCCGGTTGATGAAGATTAATTTTAAATCAGCAGCATTAACAAGCAACAAGGTTTTTTTCCGGCGATCTTGAAATCAGTGACTGAAAATACATCAAATTTTATTTGCAGAAATTTTTTATGATAAGAAACCACAAAAGAAATGGCTGATTGACAGGTAATTATTGACATTCATAGACTTATGCTATCAGATCCCAAAACTACTTGAATTGTAAAATCAGAAACAGTGTGTGGAAGTCTTTTAGACAAATGTATGAGAGTGAGAGAAAGGGAGGGTGGTCGGTCGTCTCCTAGCCGTTGGACAGGCAAAGGGCCAGAAGGCAGTCTAGCGTTGTCCAACGGACCCACTCCAGCAGACAAGAATGCTTCCGTTGATGGGAAAACGTACGTGTCATAAACTCCAGGAAGCGAAATAACTCACATCGGCACTGTTTGGTGAGATTTTAAAGGGATAATTATTATTTGCTTGACACTGTCTGCTGCCTTTTTATTGTGAATGGCAAATCATTCATTGGATGAAGATCAGGTGGCCACTCAGAATGTCCTATAAAAGTATTTTATTTGTAATTTTTGTTGCTAGTGTCTTCTAGTTAGTATATCGACAACTTGGTTGACGAAACGAGAGTATCCCAATTTTATTGGTAGCGTCGCTTGCACTGCACATGGTTTTTTTTTTTTTTTTTTTTTTTTACACTTTTCCTTACCGGGGAAGTCAGACCTGAACTCTCTTGAAAAGCAACCGTAAAACTTTCTAAGACGGTATCTGTGCTCACAGCTGTACATTTATATCATTCGTTTACTTGAAGACTGACTGATGCCCATAGGAATTATACAACTGTCCTGATTGATTCTGGTACTTGTGCAATACAATCTTTGCGTAGCGCGTGATAAGTTAATAATGTCTTTCATTTTTATTAAATAGAACAAGATAAATGCATTTATCGATTTAAACCAGTGTCATAGATATAGTGAGATTTCTGAAAATCTCGTGATATTTACGAGAAAATTAAATAAAACGAAAAAATTGGAAAAAAAATCATGAGATTTTGAAAATCTAATCAAGAACGAAAATCTCATTCTATTGCTATTTTCATGATTTTTCACAAGATTTTCATATTTTTAATTTTTGAAATTTATTTTAAGGTTTTTCACAATTTTCAACATTTTTAAAAATGATCAAGATTTTCCGAAATCTGAGAAGAGAGAAACTTCACCAAAAATACCAAAAAAAACCATGCCGAGATTTTCTCGAGAATGATTTAAAGTTTTAGACTAACGATACGCTCTGGCAATTAGGTTCTTGGTAAGGGGGTAGTAATCCAATTGATTTCTCTTTTAGAACTTCTAAAGCATGAAAGCAATGTGCATTATTTCTTCTCTTGACCCTTGAGGTATTCAAAAAAGACTTCCATGCTGTCGCAGCAATGTTTGTGTGTTTGTGTCTTTTTCATTTGTTCAAAACATTAAAAAGCATTGCTTTCATACGCCACTTTTTGGAATTAGTCAAGTGAATTCATCTAGAAGATGGATTTACGACTTTCAAGTTCATGGAGTCCAAGAGTATTTCATTATAGCAATTTGACAAGGTAACCTCATTGATAACAATTCGTGTTTCCCTCTTTAATTTGCAACAGTGCATTGATGTTGAACATCAAAAGCAAAGAAGAGAATATATATATATATATATATATATATATATATATATATATATATATATATATATATATATATATATATATATATATATATATATATATATATATATATATATATATAATGGTGATTCTAGTTATAAAAAGTCACACAGCTCACTTATAAAGGTTATTCCATTCAGAAAAAGGTAGTTAGTTTGCATCTTTTTTTTCGTTGTTGTTTCACTTAATCATCAATCAAGATGGATTGAATAGCCCACATGAGTTAGCTAGCCAAACTCACATGAGAGAAAGCGAGAAGAAAAAATGGTAGGTTCAAGACCCTTAGAAAGATCTGATCGCTCAGATTGGCTGTCATATCAAGGCCTGGTAGCTACGAGTGAACTTTGAGACACATGTTTTAAGAAATATTATGTTCATATTATAGGGAATAATAGTGTAATTATGTGTAGCTAGGATTTGATTGTTGGATCTAAAAACAACATTCGTAATCACACCATATTCATTATAACAAAAGCATGGTGTTTTTTAATATTTTTCTTATCATCTACCTTCATGGAGTCTTCTCAGTGTCAAGCTTTGTAAACCAAACTGTATAGTTGAGCAGCAAGTGTTAAAATTTATAAAAACAGAAAAATATTACAAATTTGATGTAGAAATTAAATTCTGTATGGTTTAGAAATTAATGAACTTAGCTTTCATATTTACAGGATTTTTTTTTTATTTTTAATATTTCTCACGTATTTAATACATGTTTAATTGTTTTATCTTATACTGAAAACAACTTAAAAAACATTTGGAGACGTGCACAAGAGACATGCTTGGGGGTTGAGGTGGAGAATATATTTCGTTGTGTATATTTGTCCACTGTGCGGTGTTGTCCGTTGGTTTCAAAAAGATTAAAATCCAACCATATTGAGTAATGTGCAATATCCAAATTTGTTTGCATACCAAAAATATATACCAGATTGTTTTTATATTCATTAAAAATATGGTCGTCATAAAACCACATTATCACATTAAGTTTTCACGTTTTTTTTCCAACCGGACAAATTTAGGGGTTCAAATCTTCTTCATCGATGATTTTAAATTTGCAAAAACTTACAGGTTGGTCCTAGCTTAAATAACGAGATCTCTTTCTTCTGATGGTTTAAGCATTCAGCGACGAAAGAGGGGACATCCAGCTGTTTGAATTGTCCCACCAGCAAATGATAAGGATTGATTCAGGTGTCCCATATATATATATATATATATATATATATATGAAAAATGCAAAGGCTATTTGGATATTCCCAGACTATATACTTCTCAGTTCTCAAATCTAACCTTATAAAAATGTGAATATCGAAATGTCTAAAACAACATTATATGTAACCATCAAAATCAACAATTTGGAACGACCTTGTCGTATATATATAGTGGCTGTGTATTTTTAAGCTAATCTAAACTAATATATCCTTGGATTTTGAGCATGCTTCAACAAAAGTAATTAAATATTTAATGTTATAGGTAAGTTTCTATACACGCCAACGGTAGACTCGTTTTATATTCCAAATACATCCATTGTGCTGTGATACTTGTCATGAATTTTTTCGAAGGATGCGATTGTCATGAAGAATTTCTTTAATTTATTTGCATGTTTGCCGTGCACGTACACATAAGGCAGTTTCTAAGTAAGAATTTCTTGGACGATTCGTGTCATTGACATGCATGATATATTGAAATTTTTCGTAAGAAACCAATTCCAAACAAGACTATGAGCAGGGAAAGTACTGTTGGAATTCAAGAAGGCTAATACATTTGAAGTCAGGTGGAAATTAGATACAGTAAAATGCTTATACGATGAAAGATGTTGTCATTTCGACGGTAAGTGTTTAAGTAGAGTGTTTTAACAAGATAGGTCAATCTGCAAGAAAACTAACGAAGTAGTTTCTCGGTTGAGTGTACCAACAACTTTGGAAAATAAATGGGGCACAAATTTAACAAATGAGAACTGACTCATTCCATTTTCACTATAAGATAATTTTTTTACCAATATTCAATTACCATGATCCTTTTCTTTTCTCTTAGCTGGGTTTGTCTCTTCCCTTAGCAGCCATTGTGCCTTAAAGTTCAACTCTTAATCTCTGCTGTCAGTTGCTAATGTGCCTTAAGGTTGCTCAAGTTCCAACATGGAAATGAAGAAAAATCAAAGAGCAACTAATTTACAGGTTCAGAGAAATACTATTTCTTTAGTTCGTCTTTTTCCTTTTCTATAAAGCTACAAGATGGCGATAAAAAATTAATCACACTTCAAAGCAAAAACCTCAGTTTGTTGCTTCCAAATTTGTCAGGAACATAGCTGGCAAACTAATTGACCATGGTCAGTGAGTTAACTAACTGATTATGAGTAAGGTCATAGATTTTTATGCAGTGCATTTTCACGGCAAATTAACTAAGAAATTGGATATTTCTACCGAATAATAAGTCAAATAAATACAACTTATGAATAACTACAAAATAATGACTAGTAAACATGTGCTGGATTAGTCTATCTGTAATAAATAACTATTATTTCTTTCTTGGTGACATTTGAATAATTGTGAAATCGGTGCTGAATGAAACAGCCTAGAACAGAGATAGCCAAGCCAATTAAGCCAAATCCGGAACCGAGCCCTCTAGGTTTCATCAATATTTAACTCATGACACATCTCTTCACGACCCAAGTTGTTTCAGAGGATTATCGAGGTGACTCACTGAGTTTGCTGACTATTATTAGGATTTAGATTCCCACCAAATTCCCCTTCACATTTGCACCAAACTCTAGCTCAACCTTAAGAAACTCGCTAGGAAATTTAGGCTGAGGGCCACTAATATATCGCAAGGGGCACCACTATATATAAATGAGCAAAAAACTTAAAGGATCAATATAAAAATAAATAATTTTTATGGGGCTGGCGTGGGCAACTACCCACATGTCCCTATGCTTTTAATCGGCAAAAATGGGAAAATAAAAAATCTTTCAGAGTAGACTTTTATCTGAAGTTGTCCTTCACTGTACATTGAAATGACAGTTTTTAATTGAGTTGTTTTCACAAATTTAAAGGTGCTCGCTTTTGTCCTTGTTACAATAAGGGTAGAGGACCCTCCAACCCCGCAGCCTAGCATTGGGAAAGAGACAAAGTTCATATTTTCTACAAATTTTAAGCAGAAAATAAGACATTTTTCGAGTAAGCATAGGGTTATCTTACTGTCCAAATGAGAGCCGAAGCTCTTCCCTCTCCCCATGTATCTAATGTCCAGAGATTTGTGGATACCAAGAATCAAATCTACACGTGTTTCAACCTGCATGTTGAGAGAGCCATCCTCTTTTTTAGTACAAGAACAAAGCCCCATGCAGGTCGAGCTGGAGAATAAGACTTTTTTCAAAAAAAATAAAAACAATATTGTTTTTATTTTTTCAATTGTCTATGCAACTGGATCCTCCAGGTTATTGGGAACTCACGCATGAGTGGCACAAAGAAAATTGCATTCTTCCTCTTCTTCTTTTTTTTCAATTGTATCTGAAAATTTGATGTTGATCCGCATTGGTATTGAGTCCTAACAATCAAAATAATTCACATAAGCAGGAGGTACCACTAACATGCCTACTATTCTAAAATCATCGATATATGCATGCAGATTAGGAACATTGATAATGTTGGGATCACAACATGGCGATGGAGCTGGTATTTTCATTATTAAATCATTTTCAGTTTCAATAATTGCTAATGGATAGTGCAAGTTCATGGAATCTTTATCTGCAGTCCCTTTCTTTGTCCAAAAAAATGCAGCAACTGAGGCATTTGTGGACACCCTGCCCTAAATTTAAATCAACGAATTAATTAATATGGGCTCATGTAGAACACACCCACGCCTGTCCGAGATGGTCCAGAGCAGGTGAATTTCTATTGATCGGTTTCAATGTCAAAGACTTGACATAACCCTGTCCAATAAAGACAGTGGCAAGAATTAAAAAATCTTTTCCATTGGATTTATTTATAATTTATAGACCAGATTTAGACATGATTTAGGAAACTAGGCTCAAATAGTGGGCCTGTGCAGAAGTAGGTGGGTTTCGATCCATCAAGCAAACACGTTCACATGCTTGGGGAACATGAGGAGTAAATTCACACAGCTCTTCGACCTTCTGACATGAATTTTTAATTTATTTGTTTAATGTTCTTATCAATATTGTTCTTTCCTAACGGGGCGTTTGGTGGTAGGGAAAAAGAAACTGAAGAACTCTTTTTTTCCTTCAATGTGTACCAGTATGGTTGCAAACTGGTTGGGTTCGAGTGAACAAAATGCAATCATGGTTAGGTTGGAATCGAACCAGTACTTTTAGAAATACTACAAAATCTTAAATCCAGATCTTGACCTGCTTGCATCATAAAGTAGATGGAGAAAAACATTTCCAGTAAACGGAAAAAGGTTGAACCTTTTAGAGGTGAAACGAGCCACTTTTTTGTTTTCTCCAAATTATTAGCCTCTACAATGCAGTAAAAGCGAAAGCCGCTTAGGGTGCGTTTGACTGACCATGATTTAAAATCTCTAGGATTTTGAGGACAGTGGTTTTAAAAGCACACCTTTCTCGTCCGATATTAAATCTAACCTTTTCTCAATGTAAAAAAGGTAAGGATCTTAATTGAACATATTAAGTCTGAGCTGATACCCTTACCATGGATTTTACTAGGTAACTTTTGCTACATCCGCAAAAGCTTACCCCATGAGATTAGGGGCGGAGCCAAGTGCTCGCTTGGGCCTTGGCTCCACTTTAATTTTTTGTTTTAAATTACATGTAAATTTTAAAAATTTCACTTGTTTTATATAAAAATTAAGAAAAATGATATTTTGGCCCTACTTAAAATTTATAAACTTTAATTTGTTCCCCTCATAAAAAATTTTTAGCAATGCCCCTGCATCAGTTTCATGGGGAAGTAATCAAACGCCCCTAAATGTGTTGGATTTGAAGATGTACTAAATATGGGTTTATTGTATTGACACAAAATTTCTGTCTTTTTATATTTATATGAATATGAGAGGGATCGTAAAAGGATTATATGTAATAACTGAAATCCATAAAATTATGAAACTACCATTAATCTGACGGTTTTCCTTGGGACTCCCACACCTCAAGAAACAAAAGGTCACCAACATGGTTTTAGGACACCCTTGGAAGTATTTATCTTAAGATGTGTTTTAGGATGCAAGAGTACGATATATAAATATGACTGTTTGCACATGGCTATTTTTACAAGCAGTTAACCTCTTAAAAGTGAGACGGCTTTCTACAGCACATAGCACCAGATTGTATATTAATATTTTCCCATTGGAGTGTGACTAAATCATTTTCTTACCATCAATGACTTGTGCCAATGAAAATGAACCGCGTAAAGTGAAATGACGACGTTCGGAAAAAAATTATTTAATGTATCATGTGCCTATTGACATGTGATTTTAATTGATGTGAACCCGAGGACTTTCTTTGTATTTGTGTGAAAAGCATTGAACAGGTGGTGGGAGTCCCGTTTACGTGTGACTAGCTGTGAACTTGATCCGAGACCGCACGAGCTAAGTCGATCTGGTCAAGCTCGATCCATTCGACTCTTGCAAGCCCTGGCTCAAGCTCAGCTTGAACCCACCAGCTTGATCTCGGCTCGGATGAGTTCGAGAAAACGTATTGCCCAATAGTATTTTAGATTTCTATGTTCAAAGAAATGGTTTGACATGATATGCACTTAAAAAGAGGAAGCTGCAAATGCTGCGGCCCTACCCCTTGGTCTACATTCCAGTGAATCTGGTATTAGCATCAATAATAGTTCACGGAACCTACTATTATTGCTGAAACTACTATGTTCCTCCACTCATAAATGTGGTTAAAATGCAATGATTATTCCCGCAGAAAAAGGGACAACATCTGAGTAAAGTAAGTGGCAGATGAGCCTACTTTAGATTTGGGCTCGAGCCAGCATGGTAACTTATTTAAATTATTATTTTATTTAATATATATATATATATATATATATATATATATATATATATATATATATATATATATATATATATATATAATCGGGCGATGTTGGGAGCCCGATGTGCAGCCCTAGATTGAGTAAAACTGGAAAAATAAAAGAAAAATTAGAAAGGAGAGTGAGTCTCGTTATATCTTGGGTCTCGTGAAAAAGATTAAATTATCACTGTATCTTTCTAAAAATCTTTTTACAATGTAACAAAATATAAACAAGCCCCTTAATGTTTTTTTTTCCTTGCTCCGGTAATAGTTTGGAAAGATCCTCCCCAAAACAGGTCAGGTTTCCCTCTAGGTTGGCGTCGTCATAAACCAAGTGAATTTCTCAATTTCTCTTTCAAAATATTCACCGCCTGAGATGTCGGCTTCTTTGTACACTAATTTCGATCACATTCATACAAATGGCAACGCCAAATGCCGGGTACCGGATTGAAAGCGTCTGCATGAAAGCCGGTCCTGCTTCTGAAATTGAGGCAATCTCCTTTATTCTCTGGTTATGGGTCAGCAACTTAAAATTAGATCCAGCTTGAATCTGCACTGTAAACAACTCATTACGTGTTGTGCATGTGTTACGTCCTTTTTCATTTTATGCCCACTTCGTTTTTATGGCATTTTATTGGAAGCCGAAACCTCACGAGATTTTTAGGTTTGGATTCGGCTGAAGAGCTGTTGTCTCATCTCTGCAGTTCCGTAGTCTGAACTTTCCTTAACATTGTCCCTGTAAGGTTTGCCGCGTGGGCACATCTTTTGATATTTTTATTAGTTTTTTTCGATATGCTTTTTTTATACTTTATTCTTAGTTGCTAAATTGAGTTCAGATTAAGTTTACAGTGGGCAACATTTGCAGTTGGATGAAGAATCGACATTAAAAAAGATTGCTATCTGTTCCAAGTTACAAATTGAATTGTTACCAGGACTACATTGACCATTCTAAGCATATTATAATAATTTTTTTCTAATTTTTATGCATATTGGGTGTTTTTTTACTCAGTCCTTGGTTTCTGATACGGTGTAAAGGGAGATGTAATTTTATGAACTGCATCGGCTGATCCATCAATTATGTGTGGAATCAATACCAATTCATTGTTCATCAATTGTGGTACTTGTTCCTAATCAGTTCTTAAATGCAATAGGACCAATTCAAAATGAATCACTTTTTAGAAGAACTTATACAATGGAACCAAGGGCTGATCCCCCTCTCCGGCAGGATGCCTGTTTGTTTTTAAAAAAAAAAAAAAAAAATTCTGTTATATTTTAAATAACGTTATGATGTGCAGATTTTTTTTTTTGTTTATGAAGTGGTCGTTTGAGAAGCACATATGAAAGTTGAGGGGCTCTTTGATGAATCTCAAAGGTTGTGGGCTTACTTGATGCAATCATCCGCAAAACGTGAGAGACTTGATGCAATCACCAGCGAAACGTCAGAGACTTGATGCAATCACCCGCGAAACGTCAGCGAAAGAAGGGAATGATGATGAAATTTACTGCATCGTGAATGTACGTAAGTTTTGATGACGTAACCTGAACGTCAGTGGAGAGAATATTCAACTACATTATCCTTTATTTTTCTTTTTGTCAATACTGCACATTAAGTTGCATATTAAACCTGCCATAACACCGTGTAGGTTACGTGTAATGAGGGCATAAATGAAATCTCTATTGATGGCGCACCGTACGGAGGGGTTCATCAGGATAAGGCTCCCTTCATGCCTCCCGATAGTAGAAAAAGTCAACCCCCATAACTAAAGCCAACTAAATAATGAAACTGAAATGAAACCTGACAAAATATATGAAGGTTTGTCACAAGATAGTGTATATATATATATTTATATAAATACATATATATATATATAAATATATATGTATTTATATATATATATATATATTTTATGTGTGTGTGTATATATATATATATATATATATTATGTGTATATATATATATACACATAAATATATATAACAATATACATATATATATATATATATATATTATATGTGTATATATATATATATATGTATTTATATATATAAGTATATATGTCATGATAGTCAGTTTATAGTGACATTATGGCATATTAAATCTAAACGGATTGAACTTACTGACATTATTCTCTATCTTGCTCTTTATCTCTCCCTCCCTGCTCATAGTCGACGTTGGATCAAGGGTTCCTCCACTATGGGAGGGACCTGGAGATCTCTTTGTCTCTAGGATGGAGCAAAAAATTTTTGGTGAGAGGCAGAATTAAAGTTTCTAAAGTCTGATCGAAGCCGAAATACCATTTTTCAAAATTTTTCTATAAGACAAGTAAAATATTATTAAATTTACATGTAATTTTTTTTTTGTTTTTTTTTTTTTGAGGTATATCTAGCTAGGGCTCATGCGGGCACCCTCGGCAC
>JAANDH010000480.1:121971-140171 GCA_011799765.1 Nymphaea thermarum
TATATATATATATATATATATATATATATATATATATATATATATATATATATATATATATATATATATATATATATATATATATTTTTTTTGAAAATTGCATCGTCAATCAGCTTAGGAAAAAAATTTCACATGTTCAACTGGATCTAAAATTTCAACCGTTCATCTTAATGATAGATAGTTGAAAGTTTGAGAATCAAGCAATTGCAGTTGCAATAGAAAATGACCTGAGAGATGGTGAGATTCATTTTGCTAAATGCTGAATGATTGTAATTCTTAATCAAACTGTCTTAAATGCATCTGTAGATGGAAAAAGTTTCCATGGGACCATGAAGCAGCTTTAAACCTTTCTCAACATTTTAAAGCCAGTTAAAACATTTGGTAAAGCCACTATTAACTTCTCATCTCAATCCTCTTAAAGTAACTAAGTTTGCCAAGCAAAACAATTATTTTCATTGTCAATGACACGCTTTAATTTTCAGTAGAAAAAGACTAATAAGAGACAAATATAGGTTTTAAACTAGACGGGTCAGTCTCAATTCACACATGCATCTACAATATCCGACCAAATCAACAACTCTTTTAACTGGAGTATAGCATCGCTGGTCACAAGCAAACATGTAAAAATGTGGTATTTGGGTTTTTTTCCCGCATTATGTGGTTACTTCTTCCTCACCCAAAAGAAAATTGCATGTCAACTATTTTTTTTTTTTTAAATGTGAAGAATTTTATTTTTTATTTACTATTTATATATATTTGTTTTTAATAAAATATATATATTTTTATATTGGTCACAAATTCAAATTGGGTCCTGCTGGGTTCGGTTCACACCCAATTTTCAAAAGAAAATGGTATTACTAAACAAAACCTTGAACCGAAAAAAATTGTAATTAAACGGTAAGTTCATTCAAGATTATGGCCCCACTCGTCCCCATGTCTATGGGACCCAGTAAGCTGATGTGGAGTGTTTCTAGTGGATGACAGTCCAAACGACGACATTGGAAGCTGAAGATTTCTCACCCTTCAGCATGTGGCCATAGCGTTTGGTCTTCGATCTTTGTTACAGTTGACAAAGAGATTGAAGACGCGTGATACGTTAACGCCTCTCCTTAACTGTACTTGCCTTCGTGATCAGCAATATTCATCTCATCTTCTCTATAAATGGCCGCTTCCCTTTCTCAATAGAAGATCACCAGAGGAAGAACTCGAGCAAACATGGCAGCATCTTCTCTACCACCATTCCCTGCTCTCCTCCTCCTCCTTCTTATGCTTCTCTTGCCATCACCTTCCTTTGCCATCTCCTCCTGCAACGGCCCATGCAGAACCCTCAACGACTGCTATGGCCAGCTCATCTGCATCTCTGGCCGCTGCACGGATGATCCCGATGTCGGAACCCACATCTGCAGCTCTGGCACTAGTAGCCCACCCGGCACCTGTAGCCCCTCTAGCACCTTAACTTGCGCAGGGACGGCCTACCCCACGTACACATGCTCCCCTCCGGTTTCTTCCTCCACTGCTGCTCTCCTAACCCTCAATGACTTCAGCGAAGGTGGGGATGGCGGTGGCCCTTCCGAGTGTGATAATTCTTACCATGCAAACTCCGAGAGAGTGGTGGCGCTGTCGACCGGGTGGTACGCCGGAGGAAGCCGGTGTGGGAAGATGATTAGCATCACGGCGAGCAATGGAAGGAAGACAACGGCAAAGGTGGTGGATGAGTGCGACTCGAGGAACGGGTGCGACGCTGAGCATGCCGGGCAGCCACCCTGCAGGAATAATATCGTTGATGGGTCCAGTGCTGTGTGGGAGGCCCTCGGCCTCAACCAAGATCTGGGCGTCGTCCCTGTAACTTGGTCCATGGCTTAACTTTAATACAATCTTACTACTTGCCAAGTTGAATAAATGTACCACCTTCGGTCTCAAAAATAAATGTCAGCTTGCGAAGGAAAGTTAAATAAATGGCTTAGTTTTAATGCAATTCTACTACTTCCGAAGTTGAATATCATTTGATATGTACTACTATCTTTAGTTTCATGAGGCGGTCAATACCATTGGAAGTCCTCAGTATACTCTCGGACCTTGTAGGTAAGGAAAATGGGAGGCCTTTGAACTTTTTTCCTGGACAATAATTGTTAGCCTTTTGTTCCTAAAAGAATCTTGCACATTTTTATGAGTTTCTTGTTTCTTGTCGATGGTAATTCGTGCGGTTATTTTCATATTCATAATTTTGACTTTGAGATTCAGGCGATACACAAGCTCCCTTCGACCACCACCAAAAGATTGTGAATCTTTGTGTTGGATAAAAATAATTTGATGAGGTAAAAGAAATGAGATTGAGAAGCAATGTTATGTTGATTAATTTCTTACAATTTACAATACCAAGACCACAATTTGCACAAATAAACATGTGAAAAGAAAAATTTTCAAAACCATCTCCGCTACTTTTCTATTCCTGAATCAGAGGTCACACTGTGTTTTTAGTTAAATTTGACAATTTCCTCAGGCAAATGCATATGATAGAACCATGCACACTGTAATGCAAAAGCTGAAGATAATTTCAAAAAATAGAGTCATTCTTTTCATCATTTTTGCAAGCAAAAAGCAGCAAAGAAATTATGGGCAGGGCTGGGAGGTGGCTAGTTTCTGTTATAAACTTTTGCTGCATTAATTTTCTATGCTGCAAAAGAAAAACATTGGTGTACAAGTTGGAGCATATCGAGGGTACCATCATAAGGCACCGAAAACATCCCTTGATCTAATTGTGAGGACATTTGCTTGGGTGGTGGGGTGTCCCGCGACTTACCAGAAATTTTATTACATTCATGCTGGCCAAACAATGAAGACAATAAGTTTTTTCTAGATTTGAAGCTAGTAACTTGATTCTTTCCCAACCATTTTAAATAATGCCAAAGGAGTCTGACGATTGCTCTCCTTTTGACCACCCATATCTTAGGGGCACCATTATATATGAATGAAGGAACACTAAAAATATCAATATGAAAATAATGTTTGTTTTTAGGGCTAGTGTGAACAACTGCCCACAGTAGCTTATATGTGGCTCGGCCACTACTCCCTAGCTGCTATGGTCGATATATAAGACGTCCTCTTGATGGGAGGTGTGTGTTGACCATAGACGACATATCTGACATCCTCCTTCTCTCTTCTTCCTTTTTTCACTTTCCGACCAATCATGTTCAGATACATCAATAGTTCCTTGCCGTGGAGATTTTGGGCGGTATTGAACGGTAGCTTCTGTGTGTTTCAATTTCAACTTTTGATATTTGAATTATTTTTTTCGGTTGCAGCTTGGGATCATTGTGATTGTGTTATATTTATATGGTTGCATACATTCTTGTCAGAATTTGGAGTGTAATCTTTGAGATTTTCATTGGAATGACATTTGTTTTTGCGATTTGACGCAAGAAATCGTGGGTTCAATGTATGCCCAATTGATTTTTGACAATGTTAACGGTGCTTCACATATCATGGATTTAGGGTTAAGTGTGGTTCTTTGTGGTCCTTTTACTGCAAGGTAGTCTGAGCAAACCTGTGGTTTGTTTGGCATTTACTTTTCAATAATTGGCACACTTTAAGTTTTCTCTACAAACATTGAACTTCCTTTCCATATTTAAGTTTCATTCTAGAATGTTTTATTGTATGAATACTTGTTGTGGATTCCATAGAGTTTGCTAGTTTTATTTATAATGCAGGTAGCCATAGTGTCTAATTTGGGTGATTTTCAAGTTGTCTTCTATGCTAGTGATCGTGGGATCATCAGAAAGGTTTGAAGCCATAAGTTCATTAATTGAAATATGAGTTTTTGTTATATCCTGTTAAAAGTTTAAAAATCAATGCTAAATAAGGAATAAGCTTGTTTTGGAGTTTCAATTTCATTATCTCTTGATAAATATAAACAAAACAAGGGACCAACAGGCTCAACCCTAGCTTATTACTGTACAATTTAGAATTCTAGGCT
The DNA here is from genome assembly GCA_011799765.1 of Nymphaea thermarum. Classification (NCBI taxonomy): domain Eukaryota; kingdom Viridiplantae; phylum Streptophyta; class Magnoliopsida; order Nymphaeales; family Nymphaeaceae; genus Nymphaea; species Nymphaea thermarum. Next base: position 125,945 of record JAANDH010000480.1, read on the forward strand.
GAAAATGGTTCTCTAAGATGGTTCTCTCGATAGAGATTTGATGGAATGGTATTGAGGACCAACCCCACTACATTGTTCTTTCTTTCTTATTATCTCAGACCAAATCCAGTCTTCACATCAGTATTTTTGGTTGTTTCTCATTCTTCTACTTTTAAATGTTGTAGATTTACCAAGCATTTGCCAATTGGAACTCTTGTTTGGATTGCAACTCACTGCAAAGCTTATCCATATTCTTTGATGTTTCTAAACAGTTTTAACAATTCTATCATTCTAGTTAAAGCACTAAGTTATATCTTTTTAACATTACAACATTTTTCTGATTAACCAAGTTGCATAATTTTACTGCATGATCAGGAAGGAGCTATTTTGTTTACATGTGTTGAGGGAGGGACACTTATCTGTTGGTCTCTATTTTTCTCTGATGGGATGGCCTCACAAGATTTCCACTATCAATAAATAAGTTTTACTGCTCATATTCTCCAACAATCAATTCTAAAATGTGTGATCTTCTGTCTTCTTTCAAATATTCCTACAAACTAATACAATGACAAGGTCTCCATTCTATCATACGATCATGTAGGCTTTGTTGCTAGGAAACATGGAGAGCAGATTAGCATTCTCATTTATGTGCGTTAGCTTCTTGATGCTGAAACAGAGTTGGTCAAATTTGATCCATATCTTGGTCTTCAAGTGACTGAATAATGTGCAACAGAAGATAATAGCAACAAAAAATTATCATTTACATATTGATGTCTAATGTTTTAGTTATATGTAGATTACGTCCATGCGCACATACAACAAAGCTTATAAAGGAAGGGACAAAGATGAACATGTTTTAATTGACTTTGCTAGTGACAAAGTAGACCATTGAACGAGTACTTTATCTAATGGAGCAGATTTCTATCTCTTCAAAGAAAAAAGCAATTTGTGACAGGGACAACCCCAGGTTGAACACAAGTGGACCACCTGCCCACCGTGCTGCAAGACCTTGAAAACCAAGTCTTCCCAGTCAAGATTACAAGTCTCTGTGTTCATATATTTGTTCTTCCATTTCAACAACCCCATATTCATGGCATTCGTGACACATTCTTCCACATGGCAAGCTCTTATTAGAGCCTTTCGAAAATTTCCTTCCAACTTGCTTAAAAGAAAGGAGAACTTTTCTACACATTGAATACCAGAGGAAACAGAAATCTTGACTTTAAAATTTCTTCAAACAGATAGCGCGACCATCCTCCTTATAACGGTGCCTTTTCTACTCACTGGATAAGAGCACCACCTCCGATTCTTCCTCCCTCGATGGGATAATCTAACAGCACCTGGGCTAGCTAGCCCCATGGCAGCGGCATCATCTTTCCTAAACCTTCCTCTTGCTCTTCTTTCCCTTCTCCTGATCTGCCTCTTCCCTTCAACCCTCGCTAGCCCTGCATTCAATGGCCCTTGCAACAACTACGATGACTTTGAAGGGGTACTATATGCACCATCGGGTGATGAACCGACGATCCAGATGTCGACACTCAGATCTGTATTGTTGCATGATCGCCTTCAAAGGATGATGGTTGTAATCCGACCGCATCAATGATATGCAATGGGATGAACTACCCCACTTACACATGTTCCCCTTGTAAATCAGGGAAAAAAAATGAACAGAATTTTTTAATGTGGTTCAGAATTTTTTTCTAAGTACACCCTTAACAACTGGTCTATTCAAACAGAACCCTCCTATTACTTCGTCACTCTTAAAAACATGGGTTGGCATCAAGCTTGAAAGATGAGATGGCTGCTTTATAGGCTAATCACACTTAGGATCTTGTGCCTTGAGCCATTCAAGCTGTCCATCTCCTTTTAGTTTAGTATTGAAAACCCAACGGCTACCGATCACCTGCATGTCTGAAGTTTGTGGCAACCCAAGTGTGATTAGCCTGTAAAGCAGCCATCTCATCTTTCATAGTTTAATGCCAACTCGAGTGTTTAAGAGCAATGGAGTAATCGGAGTGTTCCATTGGGATAGATGAGGTGTTAAGGGCATATGGGTTTAGGTTTGACGATGCCAGATTTGGATCGAGTTGCCATTGGGTGAGTAGATGAGGAAGAGGATGTCGATGAGAATAGTGATGGAATAGGTTGGGCTAACTGGGAAGGTAACGGTGTGTTTGATATTTCTCCTTGGAGCTCATTAGGGTGGTCATCGGAATTTTCATTTGTGCTAGACGTTGAGACTCTAGATGGTCGTCATTAGAAGAGTCTAAAAATGATACAAAATCTGCATTATAGGATATTGCCTTAGACGTTGGCATGATAGTTTGGTACATCAAATACGACATGCCGAAAGATGTACACCCGCCCAGTTGAAGGATAAAGGCATCTATATCCATGACGATGATTGCTATAGCCAACAAACACATATGGTAGAGACTTGGGGTGAAATTTATGATTTGTTTAACCCTGAATATAAGGATAGCATCTAGATCCCGGCGCGAGGACAAGAATAATCCGGGTGATTGTTAAATAGAATCTCAATGGACTTTGCATGTGTAAAACTTGTGACGGAAGTCGGCTGATGAGCCATTCAACAGTGAAGAAGGCCTCGACCCAATATTGGGTGGGGAGATTACTATGAAACAACATAGTAAGACCCAATTATGTGACAGATCTATGCATGAGCTCCACCAATCTTTTTTGCTCAGGCGTCTTGGGGTAGGATTCTTGGTGTTTAATGCTGTTGTCCTTTGAAAGCTGAACTATTAAACTCGCCTCCCTCATCATGTTTAAAAAGTTTTAGCTTCGGATCAAACTGAGTTTGGATCATTTTGTGGAATTCAATTAATTGAGCAAAAAAATTAGATTTCCATTTTAGGTGATATAAACAAGAATATCTAGAAAATTGATCTACAAATAAGACATAAAATTTAATATTTTGACAAGAAGCACTAGAAGCTGGTCTCCATAAATTGCAATGAACTTTAAAAAACATGAAGCACAGGTGCGATGCTGAGCATTGGGGGCAACCGCCCTGCAGGAACAATATCGTCGATGGGTTGTGGGAGGCCATCAGCCTCAACCAAGATCTGGGTTGTCATCCCTATAACTTGGTCCATGGCTTAATTTAATACAATCCTACTACTTGCCAAGTTGAAAATCTACCACCTTTAGTCTGAAAAAAAATGGCAGCTTAAGAAGGAAAGTTAAATAAATGGCTTAACCTTAATACAATTCTACTATTTCCAAAGTTGAACATTATTCATATGTACTGTTATCTTTAGTTTCGTGGGTGCTACTGTTATGAGGGCCGTCAATACCATTTGAAAGGCATGCCATATTCCACCCAAGTCCTCAGTATACTATAGCACCTTGAAGGTAAGGAAAATGGGAGCCTTTGAACTTTTTTTTCGACTGTATTAGTTAACCTTTTGTTCATACAAAAATTTTGCGCATTTTATGAGTTTCTTGTCGATGGTAATTCTATTCATAGTTTTGACTTTGAGTTGCAGGAGATACACAAGCTTCCTTCGACCACCACCAAAAAATTGTGAATCTTTGTGTTGGATAAAAAAAAAATTCATAAAGTAAGAAAAATGAGATTAAGAAGAATGGTTATGTTAATTAATTTCTTACAATTTACAGTGCCAAGACCACAATTTGCACAAATAACATATGAAAAGAAGAATCATGTGTATAGCCTTCCACCCTTTAATTAATTTTCAAAACCATCTCTCCTAGTTTTATAATCCTGAATCAAGGGTCAGACTACGTTTTTTGTTAAATTTGATAATTTCCTGCAGCCAATTAACGCATGTGCATATGATAGAATCATGAATACTCTAATGCAAAAGCTGAAGACAATTTTAAAAAACAGAATAATTCTTTTAATCATTTTGCAAGAAAAAAGGAGCAACGAAATTATGGGTGAGAGGTGGCTAGTTTTTATTGTAAACTTTAGTAGCATCAATTTTCTTTGCGGCAAAAGGAAAACACTGATGTCCAATTTGAAGCATATTGGAGGAACCATCATAAGGCACTGAAAACAGCCCTTGATCTAATTGTGGTGACCTTCACTTAGGTGGTGAGATTTCTTACCATTTGCGAGAAATTATCACAAGCATGCTGGCCAAACAATAAGAGCAATAAGTTGTCTCTTGAATTGAAGATATTAACTTGATTCTTTCCCAGCCTTGTGGATTAATGCTGAAGGAATCTGACAATTACTCACTTTCAGACCAACCATGTCTTATGGGCACTATTACATATGAATGAACAAAAAACTGAAAGTATCAATATGAAAATAACTGTTTTTTTTTTGGACTAGTGTGAGCAACTACAGACAGCAGCTTATATGTGGCTCTGCCACTGCTCCCTAGCCTTCTATGTCCAACATATAAGAAGTCCTCCGGATGGGAGGTGTGTGTTAGCCATGCCTGACTCACAATTCTTCTTCTCTTTTCTTTTTTTTACGGTCCAATCACAGTCAGATACATCAATGGTTCCGTGCCGTGGAAATTTTGGGTGGTATTGAAGGGTGGCTTTTGTGTGATTCAACTTCAGTGTTTGAGATTTGAATTTTTTTGTTCAGTTGCAATTTGGGATCCATGCGATTGTGGTATATTTTTGTGGCTTGCATACAGTTTTGTCAGAATTTGGAGTGTAATCTCTAAGATTTTCATTGGAATGGCATTTGTTTCTGCGATCTAATGTAGGAAATCATGTGTTCAATGTATGCCCGATTGATTTTTGACAATGTTAATGGCGCTTGATGATGTATCATGGATTTTGGGTTAAGTGTGGTTATTTGCATTCCTTTACTACTGCAAGGTAATTTGAGCAAACATGTGGTTTGTTTGGCATTTGCTTTTCAATAATAGGCACATTTTGAGTTTTTTCCACAAACATTGAACTTCCTTTCCATATTTAAGTTGTAAGCTAGAATGTTTTTTACATATGGATGCTCATTGTGGATTCCATAGAGTTTGGTAGTTTTCTCTATAGTGCAAGTAGCCATAGTGTCTATCTTTGGGTGATTTTCAGGTTGTCTGCTATTCTGATGATCGTGGGATCATCACAAAGGTTTGTAGCCATAAGATGGTTAATTTGAAAGTACGAGTTTTTTGTTATATCCTATAAAAAGGAAAAAAATCAATGCTAATTAAGGAATAAGCTTGTTTTGGAGTTTGAATTTGACTTTTTCTTTATAAATATGAACAAAACAAGGGACGAACACGCTCAACCCCAACTTTTTACTATGAAATCTAGAATTCTATGTTGGTTTTTTCGATAGAGAGATGATGGATTGCTAATGGGGACCAACCCAACCACATTGTTCTTTCTTTCTTATCATCTAAGGCCAAATCCAGTCTTCACACCAGTACCTTTGATTGTTTCTCACTCTTCTTCTTTTAAATGACTGAAACTTCTTGTAGGTTTACAAAGCAACTGCCAACTTGAACTCTTGACTTGACTACAACTTATTCATAAGCTTGTCCATATTAATTGATGTTTTTGAACATTTTTAACAATTTATTATTCTAGTTAAAGCACTAAACTATATCTTTTTGGCATGACAACAATTTGCTGATTAACCAAGATGCATAATTTTACTTCATGATCAGGAAGGAGCTATTTTATCAAAATTTGTTGAGAGACGGACTCTTATATGTAGGTCGCTAAATGTCCACTATCATATTGTAGTTCATATTCTCCAAGAATAAATTCTAAAATGTGTGATATTCTGTCTTCTATCAAATATTCCTATAAAGCAATACAATGGCGAGGTCTTCATTCTGTCACAGGATCATGCAGGCTTTCTTGGTTGGCAACTTGGGGAGGAGATAATTGTTAAGAAGGCATCAACACTAGGCTCTTCTTCAAGGGACATTTACAACTTCAATTGAGTGTACATATTCAAGTTTTTTTTTGTTAGGATCGTGGTCGAAAGTGGTTATTGTAAGCTACAAGATGGTGTTTTATTTTCTTTTATCATTATAATTTGCTCTTCTTTTTTGTGTATTTGAGCGATATTTGATTCTTAGTTGTTATTTAGCTTTTTGGGGCCGGGGACCATGTTTCCACTCCCCTTCCGCTCCACCCCGACTTCTTCCTCCCTCAACGGGATAAACTAACAGCAGCTAGCTAGCCCCATGGCAGCGGCAGCATCTTTCCTGTTCCCCGCTCTTCTTTCCCTTCTCCTGATCCTCTCACCCTCAACCCACGCTCTCTACTCCTGCAATGACTCTTGCAGTGACTACAATGACTGTGAAGTGCAGCTGATCTGCACTGCGGCAATGCGGAGATGAACCCAATGTTGGCACTCACATCTGGTGGGATCCTGTTTCAAACAACATTTTCTGCTTTGCTAAAAAGAAATCAGAGTTGATATTGGTTTTAAATTTTACACATCCTACATTGCTTACCAGCTTACCTTATTGTCTGTCAATATTTCAATACAACTTTTATTAAGGTTGAGTTTGGTACCTTCCTCATTTCGAAGGGTGATGGTTGTAATCCGACTGGGTCAATGATGTGCAATGTGGTGAACTACCACGCGTACACATGTTCTCCTCCCATTTCTTCCTCCACTGACATCATCCTCCCAGTGAACAAATTTAGTCGAGGTGGAGACTGAGGTGGGTCATTGAAGTGCGATCAGTCCTACCATGATAACATGGAGCAGGCAGTGGCTCTATCAACCAGGTGGTTCAACGACCGCCGCCAGCGTTTTCAAATGATTCGCATCACCACCGATGATGGGAAGAGCACAACGGCGAATGTGGTGGATGAGTATGATTCGAGAAATGGTTGTGACGCTGACCATGCTGGGAAGCAACCATGTAGGAATAACATCTTCGATGGATCCGCTGCTGTCTGGAGTGCACTTGGGCTCAATACAGATGTTAGAGAGGTGCACATTACTTGGCCTAAGTAACTTGCCACCTAATGGTAGGCACACTTGCGTATGTTTGGTGTGTGGTATGTATTGAACTGTTAGAATAAGCGGCTTCTTACCTGTTTAGGGGATCATCGTTCGTACTTTTACAGGGAAATCAAATATGGCTTTGTGGAATTTGCTTCAATTAGGTGACAGTAATTCACATGAAAATAAATTGGATTCCATGACCAAGTTCTAGGGTACTATATGGAACATGATCGTATGGAACATGATCATCCAATCAGAAGCAAGATTAGAGTTTTAAAAAAAATGGCGTACCAAAATCCCAACTCCTCCACTATATGGCAAGAAGGAAGATATTCTTTGAGCAATTGACTGTGTGTGGCTTAGCTTTTTTTGGAGCTATGCCTATTCCGGCAATGTATTGTAAGATGTAATATATAGTAGCTAAAATTAAGCTGTAAACATCGAAGCCAAGTGTCGTTTTCCAGAGTTTGAATTACCTTTCTAGGCAGATAAGGGGTCCTATTTAACGAAATTAATTCACTAGTTTCTCTCTCCCTCCCTTCCTAAGGCCATTTTTGGATTATTAAAAAATAGCTTACCTTTTGTATTCGTAACTCAATTTCCACCATGAATGTCTTTGAAACTGACAACACTAGACTTGATTGAAATAATCTAGTTGTAGACTTCAAGGAGATCAAATGGTAGAAATGTAGCTGCAGTCAACATAGAAGTCGTGTCTTTTGAAGAGTCTGAATTACATCTTAAAGAAGACCAGAGGATTTGTTTAACAAAATTAATTCACTTCTCTCTCTCTCTTTGTCTCTTTCTCCGCTTCCTCTTAAGCGGGCACATTGGATTATTCTTTTTGTGTTTGTAACTTAATCTCTAGTGTCTAATATCTTTGAAATCAACAGCCCAAATGACTCCCGTAAAAGTATGCTCGCAGCGGCCGGCCTGGTGGGATGCCCGGGTATCCATTTTGTTGACTAGCCTAAGGACCGAGTCAATCTGGTTGACTTGACTGGGTTTTCAAACACTGCGTTAGAAAAAGGAAGGTGGAGATAAGTGTTGCTTGTCATTGGGAATGGAGTCTACAATGATCTCCTTCTCCTCCCTTGGCGATCTGCCAGACTCAATGCAAGTTACTGTCGACACTATGTATATCTTGGTCTTCATGTGACTGAGTAATGTGCAACAGAAGATACTAGCAACAAAAATTTATCATTTACATATGGATGTCAAATGTTTTAGTTATATGTAGATTACATCCATGCGCGCATACAACAAAGCTTATAAAGGAAGGGAAAAAGATGAACATGTTTTAATTGACTTTGCTAGTGACAAAGTAGACCATTGAACGAGTACTTTATCTAATGGAGGTTTCTATCTCTTCAAAGAAAAAAGCAATTTCTGACAGGGACAACCCCAGGTTGAACACAAGTGGATCACCTGCCCACCGTGCTGCAAGACCTTGAAAACCAAGTCTTCCCAATCAAGATTACAAGTCTCTGTGTTCATATATTTGTTCTTCCATTTCAACAACCCCATATTCATGGCATTCGTGACACATTCTTCCACACGGCAAGCTCTTTTTAGAGCCTTTCGAAAATTTCCTTCAAACTTGCTTAAAAGAAAGGAGAACTTTTCTGCACATTGAATACCAAAGGAAACAGAAATCTTGACTTTAAAATTTCTTCTAACAGATAGCGCGACCATCCTCCTTATAACGGTGCCTTTTCTACTCACTGGATAAGAGCACCACCTCCAATTCTTCCTCCCTCGATGGGATAATCTAACAGCACCTGGGCTAGCTAGCCCCATGGCAGCGGCAGCATCTTTCCTAGACCTTCCTCTTGCTCTTCTTTCCCTTCTCCTGATCTGCCTCTTCCCTTCAACCCTCGCTAGCTCTGCACTCAATGGCCCTTGCAACAACTACGATGACTTTGAAGGGCAGCTTACCTGCACCATCGGGTGATGCACCGACGATCCAGACGTCGACACTCAGATCTGTATTGTTGCTTGATGGCCTTCGAAGGATGATGGTTGTAATCCGACCGGATCAATGATATGCAATGGGATGAACTACCCCACTTACACATGTTCCCCTTGTAAATCAGGGAAAAAAAAATGAACAGAATTTTTTAATGTGGTTCAGAATTTTTTTTTAAGTAGAAAATTGTATTATAAAAGAAAATTTTCCTCCTATATCTAACATTCTTGATGAGACTTGCCTTCAGGGAGATCGTGCTACCAACTATGGATCCTTATAATGAGTTTACAGTCATAAGAAGAATCCAAAATTCACAAGAAGGATTCCAAGAGGCCAATAGTGAAATTGCAGCTCCAAACCATCATAATGATACCCAAACCACTATAGTGGCTGCCAACGAAAATGACACCCAAATCACTATGAGAAGATCAGAGCAACAAGTCAAGCCACCTACTCGGTTATCAGATTACGTCACTTATACTTCTACAAGCTATCCTATCGAACATTATATTGGATACGAGAAGATTAACCACATGTATAGAGCATATATATCAAGAGTCTCTAATTGTTTAGAGCCAACTACATATGAAGAAGCCAAAAGAGACTCGATGTGGTTAAAAGCCATGGATGAAGAACATATAGTACTTGTATATGTGGATGACATTATTGTGACAGGGACAGATGAAGAAAAGATCATGAGAACTAAAGAACTGCTTCGCAATGTTTTTGACATAAAGGATCTGGGAAAGCTTCATTGTTTTTTAGGCATTGAAATTGCTCACTCAAGCAAGGGTCTATTGCTCTCTCAAAGAAGATATACCTTAGATTTGCTTAAGGAAGTCAAAAAAATTGAGTGCAAGCCAGTACAGACACCAATTGAAGTTGGACAAAAAGTTGAAAGTAACAAGGAAGACTACCAACGGCTAGTAGGAAAACTTATATACTTGACCATTACTAGACCGGACATAACCTATGCAGTCAGTGTATGCACGCACCCACAGAACATCATTGGAAAATTGTCCATCGCATTCTGCAATACTTAAAAGGAACTCCAGGACAAGACATATGGTACAAAAGGAATGGTCATCATCAAATTCAAGGATTCACCGATGCAGATTGGGCAGGGAGTTCAGACAAGAAATCTACAACTGGCTACTGTGTGTTTGTTGGAGGAAATATTGTGTCTTGAAAAAGCAAAAAATAGAGTGTTGTGTCCAGATCTAGTGCTGAAGCAGAATATCGAGCTATGGCTACAACAGCTAGTGAACTTACATGGATTAAAACCCTTATATCAGAAATTGGGCTACAAGTTCATCTTCCTATGCCTTTGCACTGTGATAATCAGGCTACTATTCATATTTCAGCAAATTCAGTTTTTCATGAAAAAACCAAACATATAGAAATAGATTGTCACTATGTTCGTGAGAAAGTACAAAAAGGTGAAATATCTACCCCCCTACATCAGAAGTTCAGAACAGCTGGCCGACGGACTCACTAAGGGCTTGACTCAAGAGTTACATCAGAAAATATTGAGCAAGTGGGGATGTACGAATATCTACACCCCACTTGAGGGAGAGTGTTGAAAATGATGGTTGCCATTTTTATCTCCCACCCGTTGAATCATTATTGTTGAGAGGAACGTTGGACGAGCGTTGGAGAATGATCTCCTTTGGAAATTTTCATATTGTCATGATGACCTTCCTTATTACTAATGTTGCCTTGTAAAGAGCCTTGCTCTGCTCATTCCCCTTTTGTTCCTTAATGGGATTGGAATATTATATTATGTATTGTTTTCTATGCACAACACAATGAAGAAAATCACACAAGGGGTGTGAAGCTGTTTCTCGTGGACGTAGGTCTGATTGACCGAACCACGTAAACTTGTGTCCTCTTCTATTATTTGCTCTATTTTCTAGAAAACATGAAAGATTTTCTCAGCCTAAAGTTACATTTAGATGCATATAATTAAATTTCAGACCCCTCCATGCTCCCCACTGCTCGAATCAAGTGAGCTCTATAATTAGACATCGGGCCAAGCCAGGACCATTTAATCTATGCACATGGGTAGGAAGTCAGGCGATTGCAGGGGTAGTGATGGTGACGATGGTGGGGCCGAGGCTGCCTCTCGGTAGTGAAAGGTCCGATTGAAGAAAGCACAAACATGCCGTCAATTAAATTCGGATTTTAGTAAGGATGGCCATCGGGTGGGGTACCCAACGGGTATTCGGTATTTGGCTCGGACCCAAAAAGACATTGGGCTGGCTGGCCCGGGTAGACTCAACTAAGCCCGGTTCAATAAAATTTTTTTAATACATATTTATTGATTTGTATATATTATTATAATATTTCATTATGATTACTTATATTTAAATATTATTTTACATTAAATGTATATTTATATTTTTTAATTCAATCGAACCGATCCTGGCCCGACCTTAGACTGAGATTTTAAGTATTGGATCGAGCCCGAGCCTAGGTTTCAAGTGTCGGGCTGGCCTGAGCCCGACTCTTTAAGGGGCTGAGGATCGAGCCCGAGCCTAGGTTTCAAGTGTCGGGCTGGCCTGAGCCCGACTCTTTAAGGGGCTGAGTCAAGCCGCCATGCCTAGAATTTCAAGGCGTTGAGGAAGTCAGTAATCGGTGGTACCATTTTTAGGCTACAGCAGTGGGAGATTCTCCGTTCGCCAGCTAGAGTGTTCAGTCCGGATGCAGGTGCCTCTACGTTCTCCACAGAGAGGAAGGGGCGACAGCGTTTTCTGTATTTATCCAATCGCCGTCCGCTGCTGAGAGGGGTCCTCTTCAGTCGCGGGATATGGAGGGAGGAGATGGGAGTGGGAGAGCAGCAACCGTGACTCGCTCAGATGGCACGCCGTTGCTGGGGCTCCCTTCATGCCTTTCCACAACAAGTAAGTCGGCCTACGCCAACTAAATAGTGAAAATGACATAGAACTTAATATAGTATATCAAGTTTTATTGTCAAATATGAATTTTATATATATATATATATATATATATATATATATATATATATATGAAATTTGAAGTCAACCGGCTATCTTTACAACCAAATGTTTTTTTTTATTTTTTGTTGCTAGAAACCATAACAAATGTGGCTAAAACTCTGACTAATCAACTTGTCATTGCAAACGTGCCTTTCGCAACAGTTTTTAACTAGATAAATAAAAAATTAACCATCTAGGCATAAAAGTAACCCACATATTTTAATTCCTACACACACATACGGCAGAGCTAAAATTTTTTTATCATAGTAGTGGGACTATAGTTTCAAAATTTTAACAACAGCAGAAATATAATTTTTCAAATTGTTTAAAAAGGTTAAATTAATATATATATAAGTGACTTAGTTATTCAAGTCTCACCCAATCATCTAATCAGAGTGGTTCATTTGATGCTGATAGATGATTGAGAGAAAAACATAAGGAAAAGGTGGAAATTGATACTAAATGATCACAATGTCCATCACTTTTTTTTTATTAACTATCAATCATGATGGATCAACTCGTCCTTGTTATATGCTTGGGTGAATCTATAAAATTAAAATTTCCTATATATATATATATATATATATATATATATATATAGTGACATGCATACATTAAAAATTACATTGCCAACCAGCTTAGGGAAAAAAAAATCACATTTTCAACTAGATCTGTCATGCTGGCCGTGCATCAATGGTAGACGTAAGGATCAAGTAATCGCAAAATTGCAATAGAAACGCAGTTGCAATTACTTGATCCTCAAGTCCATCTTAATGATAGACGTGAGGATCAAGTAATCCCAGTTGCAACAGAAACGCGTAGAGAAAGGTCAACGAAGAGGGGACCATCATATCACGCACACAAGATGATTTGAGAAATGTTCAAATCCATTTCGCTAAATGGTGAATGATTGTAATCATATTCTTAATCAAATATATGCTGCCCTGTGGCTTAAAAGGACTAGTCAAATGCGTTTTTAAATGAAAAGGTTTCCAAAAAACAGCTTTAAACCTTTCTCTCTGATAAATTAAAAGATTTAGCAAAAACACTTCTGCTGAACTAAAATTTCAATGGGGAATTTCCACTCTAACCCATGATTATCGGCACTTGATTACTGAACTTTTATTAAATAGTTGTAACAAAAAATTATCACTTTTTATGGTTTTCTAATGTTTTAGTTATAGGTTGATTACATCCATTCATACAACAGACTTTATAAAGGAAGGGAAAAAGATGAACATGTTTTAATTGGCTTTGCAAGCGACAACTTTGACCATTGTATGAGTACTTTATCCAATGCAATAGATTCCTATCTCTTAAAGAAACAATTATAGGGTGCGCTGTGGCTGGTTACCACGTAATTGAAAAGGAAACATCTCTCCTTGATATTATATACAGTCTACGTCGACTTTTCTGGTCCTCAACATTCAATTAGCTTTTGTCTCTAATTGAAATTAGCAACGCCGAGGAGTTGTTGGGAAAGGAAACTGCGCTGAAATTTCTTCAGAACCGGCATATGGAGTAGTTGGCTGAGAAATGAAACGATGAAGAAATTTCATCAGAGCCAACGACTTGATCCAGAGGGGCATGGACCTAATTGACTTCAATATTTCTTCTAACAGCTATTGCTACCATCCTCTTCATAAACTTGCCTCGTCTACTCACCGGCTAAGAGCACCACCTCCTCTTCTTCCTCCCTCGCCGGGATAAACTAACAGCACAACAGCTGAGCTAGCTAGCCCCATGGCAGCGGCAGCATCGTTCCTAAAACTTCTTCCTGTTCTTCTTTCCCTTCTCCTGATCGTCTCCCTCTCACCCTCAACCCTCGCTCTCTCCTCCTGCAACGGCCCTTGCAGCAACCTCAGTGACTGCGAAGGGCAGCTTATCTGCACCGGCGGACGCTGCAGCGATGATCCCGACGTTGGCACTCACGGTTGTCCTGGTGCAGGATCTTCTCCAAAGGATGATGAGTGTAATGTGATCGGACCTATGATGTGCAAGGAGACGAGCTACCCCACTTATGCATGCTCTGCTTCAGTTTCTTCCTCCACCAATGCCATCCTCACACTCAACAACTTCAGTCGAGGAGGAGGGAAAGCTGGGCCATTGGACTGCCATGAGTCCTTCCATGATAACTCGGACCAGGTGGTGGCTCGGTTGACTGGGTGGTTCGTGGGTACATTTTTGAAACTTTTTAATTTGATATATCTACTATACGGTCCCTTTAAAAAGAATTTCTGACTCTGCTCCTGAGTTGGATCTGTTACTGTTTAGAACAAGCTCGCTCTGGGTTGATACAGATGTTAGAGAGGTGGGCATTACTTGGACCATAGTTTAAGTAACTTCCGGTCT
>JAANDH010000480.1:140271-168825 GCA_011799765.1 Nymphaea thermarum
TATATATATATATATATATATATATATATATATATATATATATATATATATATATATATATATATATATATATATATATATATATATATTCCCTTATTAATATGGACTTAAAATTCTACGATCTAGAATTTCCGAAATTTGTATTGGTTTATAACTTTATATAAATCTTACGCCACATGCAAGTAAATCGACTTGCAGCCTAAAGTTCTAGAGTACTAAACGGAACATGATCATCAAATCAGAAGCAAGGTTAGAGTATTTGACCAACCCATGAAGGCCAAGCAAGCCTTGAAGCTGTACAGAGACGTTGCTGCTTGAAGCTGTCCCTTGACTTCACCCTGCGAGATAGCGGCACCGGTAGTGATGCAGTTAAACTTTTTTAGAGCAATGTTTTTCAAAACCTAGTGATTGGGAATGGAATTGACTTGTGACTTGACGAGTCAACTCCATCATTGGCCTTATTTTGACAACTTTTATGTTCAAATTAAATAAATTTCATATGTACAAAATGTTGCTTTTGATTCGTTATAAGATTTATCTGTTACATGGAATATATATCACAATCTATATGCATAAAGCTTTAGTAATACATTTACTACGTGTGTCAATATAACTTCACTTTGTCAACTTGTTAACTCTGGACATCACCGATGATAATTTCAACGATGCGTATTAGACGTCGGTAAAAGTTACTACATTAATTTTAAAGAAGTTTTTAAGTATGACCTTTACTGTCATCTCCCACATGTCCGCCCCAAGTGTTACTTCATTTTCTCAAAACTTCCAGTCAACTGTTTGTCGCCAGTGGGAAAGAGAGGAAAACCTTCAACCTGTACATACTCCCTTATTAAATATCTGCCCCAACTTGTAGTATCTTTCCTTCAGAAATTTCAATCATACCCACAGGATATGAATTCAACAGCCGAAACTCCCAAGTCCTGTAGCAATCTGAATCAGAGTCTGATCATCTTAATTTTGTCACATATATTGCCGCACTATCATAAGTTCTTCTTTTATTTTATTAATTCGAGTTCCGGTTAGTTGGATCCATGCTGTTTGGCATCGGGGTTTCCATCTGACTTTACGCAATCCAGATCCAGGTTGATTGGACACAGATAATTTGGACTTGGATTCAGATTCTACTTTTAAAAACCAAGTTTGAATCTCACAAGCATAAGGATTTCGACATGGATTCATGTATGCTCTACTTTTAAAAACGAAGTTTTAGTTGTACGTCTGACATGCAGACTTAGACCGTATCCATAGATGAGTCGGGCTCTGACTTTGCACGAACTTCGATAAGTCGGGCTCGAAGGTGCAATGACCTCTTTCTCGACCATTTGCATCAGTTTGGATTTCCTCTATCCTATTTCTGTATGTTTGTCATTTGGATGAGGGCATTTTAGTCAGTCCATGGAGTATTCATAACAAAGTATTTAATCTCCCTATGTTTGTCATCTGGATGAGGGCATTTTAGTCAGTCCATGGAGTATTCATTACAAAGTATTTAATCTCTCTTTGACAATTAACAAGAAATTGAGGTTGGAAAATTATCGCCTATATGAGTGATTTTTAAGAAGTGAATTCAATAATATGACCGGATGTACAAGTTTTATAATCTACAGATTTCGGCCGTCGATCAATTTTATAGGATAACCTCATACAGCAACAATTATATGCACTAAAATGAATGTTTCAAATCATTTTAACTAGGGCTGAAATATCATTTTTTAATTTTTTTTATGTAGCTTAAATTAAACTTTTAAAATATGCAAACAAAATTTTTCTTTTTTTTTTTTAAATCTGAATGGATTGTGCTGGCCCCTGCCTGCCAAGGACACGAGAAGCCAATTATCTCATTAATTGGCAAATGTTTTATAAATGGTAGGCCCCACTTCAGCAGGTGAACTCAGATGAATAGGGGCATGAATTAAGATTTAAATTTATGGTTATGGATGGGGATTGATATGTAAATATTTTTTTGTATAAAGGTTTTTTTAAAAAGTTAGGGAGGCTAGTTAAATGCAGCTCCCGGCTGCAAGAAAACTCGATATACTGCTTCGAGATTTGTTGTCATTACACTGCAAAAGTTGTCCAGCTGCAATGGGCCACCTTGCTATTGGTTGAAGGAGAGATTGGAGTCATTTCTCTTTTCCATGCATTCATGATATTTTGGGATTTGAGTGATAAGTAAGTCACCGGTCAACCAAACCAAAATAATGCAATGCATCCACCTTTTACAGTATAGATAGATAAAAAACAATGTGAATCGAACTGACAACCAGACTTATATTAGTCCACTGGCTTGATCAGCTATGCCACACCCCTTGAAGCTAGTATTGATTAAAGAAAATAATAGAAAAAATAATGAATAAATTCAACGTTATTGTTATCGAAATGGGCACTAATCACCCTGAATTGACGAAGAAAAAATTCAAATGAGTCCATGAAAGAGCCTGGCTTTTTGTTACTCGTTTGGAATGAAATATTTACTCCAAGGAGCTTTTCCTGAGCCGTTAGTCGGCCTTGTCAAGGTTATAAAAAAAGAAAGAGCCCTTTATACAAGGAAGCAGTGATTAGTGAAGCTTCAAGTATGGAGAGGTAATTATCTATCTTTGAATGGTAGAGTGTTGCTTATAAAACATGCCCTTGCAGTCGTTCCCCAAGTTATGATCATGTGGAGGCCAAGATAAATGTTATACTCCATCGGCCTTTGTGGTCCAATGAAATGCTGCCAATAATCGCCATTTTGTGCGCTGGGAGGATGTTGTGGAGATGGTTGGGCTGGGAATTCCCTGGTTGCGTTTTTGGAATGCCACTTTACCATTGAAATTGTGGATCAGCTCTGGGCACAAGTTCTAATTGTTAAGTATGGCCTATTTCAAGACCTCTCTAGGGTGCCAACAAGATTAATGGGTGGGTGTCTTGGTTAAATCATTCAATTGTTTTAGGGACCGTGGGCATGACGACTCTGATTAAGCCAGTTCGCTACCGACAGGGTAAATCTGGTTATGATTAAAGTATAGTTCATGATTAAAGTACCTTTTTGTAGAGACAAAATTAAAAATGGGCAAAAGTAAAAAGAGTATAAAAGAGACAATTTTTTTTTAATAAATTACTTTCTTTCCCGATTAATAGGGTATATAGGCTCCTCTTCCACCAGGAGCTCAGCTTTTTCCTTCAAATGCATTATGGGGCCCAGAGCGCAACTCCACTTTGCTGTCACAATGAGGAGGATGTTCCTCATCTATGTTGGTATGGTGAAGTAATGCAGCAACTATTTCACAATACTTGGCACCAACCTTTAATTGTGATAGTCAATGATTCTCCAATTCTATAAGAGAAAGTTGCGTGCACCATACGCAGTAAAGGAGGAAAAGCGTCTTGGTAATTTGTTAAAAAGGAATGTTTTATATAGTCTTTTGATTTTTTTTTATTTTCATTTTTCTCTTTACCAAAAGCTATGTCACAATGGTACGGGTACGGGTACGAGTTCGGGTACGGGTACGGCATTTTTTAAAATCATGGTACGAGTACGGCGACTATTATATATAAAAAATAGTTATTATATATAATTAAACCATAATTATTATATATAATTAAACCACAAGTAACTTAAAATCATGATTTTTTAAAGTTATAATGACACTTCTTATGTTAAAGTAAAAAAAAAATCAAAAACAAGTATTTTTTTGAGTTTTTTTTGTTAAAACAATGTTTGGATCTAGATCCGACCCGGATCCAGATCCGGGCCGTACCGGTACCGTACCGGTACCCGTACCCCCGTACCGGTACGTGGTACGCCACCAAAGTGGCGTACCACTGTGACTTAGACCAAAAGTTTTTTTTAATGTGAACCAGTATTGGTGTACTAAAATTTATGCACCAGTATGACTGCATATAACCGGTTCCCAATTCAAGAAGTCATTCTAGGCCCAACTGACCTATGCAAGGCCAAGAAGGGAAGGCGACTATCGAACATGAAGAGCGCTATGGCTTCTGCAGAACAACATTATTTTTGGAGGACGATGTCATAAAATTATAAGTCTGGAGTTAAACATTCTATTTGATGTAGCAGTCTTGCTTCTTGGACTTCCTCTAGGGTGTAACATTGGCCCGGTACCGGCTTTATATTTTTCTATTCCATGTACTTTATGGCAGAAATTCTGGCGGTCTTTTGTCTTCCTCATATCTCATATATATATATATATATATGTGTGTGTGTGTGTGTGTGTGTGTTTGTGTGTCCATGTGTCCATCAAGGAAAGTGGGAGTTTCATGGTTCGTAGTTCCAGAGAATTTATATGTTACTGGAGAACTTACAAAGGGCAAGGAGACCATGGTGTATTTCTCACTTCTCCATCTGACTTTAGTTGTTATAGATTTGCTCCATCAAGGGATCTCGAATCGAATAACTGAGCAAAGGGGATTTCATTTCAGGAGAATTTTTTGGTTCTCGGTTTTTCGTAATCCGATTACCTTCTTTTTTCTTATCCCATCTTATCTGTCCGGCATAAGTCTTTTACTTTTCTTGAGCTAAACGATGGCTGTCTTTTTTACGTTCTTAGAGAATATTGCAGTAAAATTTTTCACCCCCTAACAAGTGAATTAGGAGCGTTAAAGTAGAACATACGGCCAAGGCTTACAAAAGAGACATGATATGCCCAAAATCAGAACCCATAAGGTTGAAAACCTTTTAGAAGAGAAGCAACATCGAAAAATATGCACTTAGCAAGTCTTAAAGTGTCCACAAAAAGATCCCTGTCAAATGCACCATTCCAAGAGAATCACACTTCACACATGGTCTTCCATAGTCTTTTTACTTTTTATTTTCAATTTTGTGTTCACAAAAAGTTTTGTTTCTTCAATGTGAATTAAATGTATTTTAGTCATTAACCATAATGACCTACCAAAATTCATGCAGTAGTGTGACACATATAACAAGGTTTAAGTTAAGGGTAAGATACCTTAGCAGCCAGCATGTAGGCCCCACGATGATGTCTCTAAGGAGCGACGACGGCCAAATATCAACAGCCAGAGACTGCCAGTCCAATGCTTTGCCACAATGTATAATGAAAACTTATAGTGAAATCAAAACTGCAACAAAGTAGGAGAAAACAGAACAGATGCAAGGGGTTTAGTGTGGTTTGCATTGTGACATACGCATGTAGATGGTTCCTTTTCTCAGTGATTAACTTCTTTGAATCTATCTCCCTTTGTACAAGTAGCATTAACGTTAGAGGATTTCATGGGATCAGTATTACAATTTGACTCACATTGATTTATTGTCTTTCCGTTATTCTTTCCTTGTGAATAGGAGTCCGGTAGAAATTAATCTTTCCATTAGTGTTGGATCTGCCGTTTTTCTCTACCTCACCGCATCAACTGACATCAGCTTGGGTGCTAAAATAGCGTCCCTGAATGGCATCTATGGTGCTATTTTAGTGCCAAAGCACCAGAGCTCCGACCGCCATTGCTCTTTTCCTTGCGCCAGTGGTTACACATCTGTGACTTTATTTCAGCGTCAGAACTGGTTGTCTTAAAGCGCGGGTATAATTTGGCCGGCTCTTACGAAATCCTGAGGAAAACCCTAGCCCTGCTTTGTATAAATATATATATATATATATATATATATACACGACAGCTATAAGGGTGGAATTTACTTGGTCTTGTACATAACATTTGTAGATATTTCTCCAAATTAAAACATTTTTCAGAAATAGCTGTAGCATTTAGAACAATTTCTGCCACTTCTACTGCCATTATTTGTGACACAAAAATCTGCATGAAGAATCTAAAAATAAATATATACATCACAGTTATCTAACAAAAAAGACATGCCATCAACACTATTTTTTTGCTAACTTCTACAACAGCTAGCCTCACCCACAAAAGGATGTTGGAAAAATAAATCTGCGGAAGACTCTTTAGGGTCTGATCATCGTCTCAGCAAGTCGTTCAACCGTGGAAGCAGCAAGTCCACCATCGATTCAAGTGTGCACGCCAGCACCTATGAGCAAGGGAAGAAGAAAGAATAAAACAAGAGAGCAATGGATTTCCGGGTTTGCTTCTGGGAGGCCCTTCAATGTCGATCTCATGATCTACCTTCTCAAGGATGTGAACTGGGTCTTTATAGTCCACCTCTCAGGATTTTCCAAATCCCAGCGTCGGTTATGGCCAAAGAAATGCTTGGGAATCTCGTGAATGGTAATAAATCAGACTTTAATTCTGTTTAATGAAAACTTTAATTTGGAAATCAATTTTCTTTCTAAACTTAATCTCGTAACTCTAATTTGACCCAATTGTAGTTACGAAGTGAAGGATAGGGCTCAGGGCCATTATCCAACATCTCCCACTTGGCCATGAGACCGCCAGTTTGCTTCCACTATGTGTGGGTTTTCTTGATTTATAGTTACGAGGTTTTTCATAACTGGTTTGTCCATCGTAATTTCAATTTTCGTTCAATGTTTGTAGTGAGGTTTTCCTTTCAACGGTTTTCCATCGCAGCCTTTCAAGTATTCAATATATTTCATAGTTGTTACGTGGTTTTCTTCATACACAAGTACTTCCATCGTAACATATTAAAACTTAATCACATGTGGACCACAAGTTTTACATAAAAATCATTAAGAATTCTCTTGATAATAATGCTAGCAATCAGGTACGCATTTGAAATGCACATATATATTTAGTTCCTGTTCAAAAATAAAAGTCAACCTGAATACTTTTCAACCTCCTCACAAAGAGGCAAACCAAGGTGTTCTTAGTCCTAAACCGGCTGCCTTAAAACAAGGCCAACCTGGATTTTCTTAAAATATATACTCACAAGCCAACACCAAAACCAATATACATGAAAGCACATGGTATATTTTTCATTTATTGTTTTTCATAATTACTTAACTCCTTGAACAACAGGAGTTCCACAAATTTCATTCTAAATTCATGCATTACATAATCATATGACAAAACACGTATTTGTTTTCCAACAGAGCAAATGGCATATTCAAATGTTCTCCCACTTTTCAAATGTTTACATAGCCATCAACTTGATTAGCAACGCCTAATCTTTATTATGACTATAACAAAATGAGCAATTCACTCATTGTCAATCATACAAGCACTTTTCATCTTGTATGGTTTTCATCAATATACATAGCTCCGCCAACAAATGCATGCATCAATAATTCAAATATCTCAATTCAAGTATTCACAAGATGATCATTGAGATCACTACTAAGCTTCAGTTGGTTCATTACCAAACTGATTTCTAGTCGGTTCATTACCTGACCGCTTATTAGCATATTCAATCGATCAAACTTGATCATCAAATGAATAGTCGGTTATTGTGCATAAAACAACGATTCAAAAATGACCATAGAGATCTTGACCTTCGTGACTATTATCAGTGTCTGAAGAATAGAAGAATTTAGACTCAGTTGGTTATTTTTCTAACTGATCCATAAATCAATGCACAAGGTGATCAATGAACTCATTACACAGTCGGTTCATTACCAGACTGATCATCAAACGAATCTTGTTCGGTTCATTACCAAACTGTTCTCCAGTCGGTTCATTACCACACTGTTCATCAGACAATTCATGCTCAGTTGGTTTATTACCAAACTGATTCCCAGTCGGTTCATTACCAGACTGTTCCTCATACAATTCATGCTCAGTTGGTTTATTACCAAACTGATCCCCAGTCGGTTCATTACCAGACTGTTCCTCAGACAATTCATGCTCAGTTAGTTCATTGCCAAACTGATCCACAGCCGGTTCATTACCAGACTGTTCTCCAATCGGTTCATTACCAGACTGATCATCTGAATAAATCAGATCCTCCAGTAGATCGATATGATCTCCCACTGGATCATTGTTTTTGGTATTATTATTTGAAACATAACATGTTTGGATCTAATAGAAGCAGGATAAGGATGTTTAACCATATATCCAAATATATATGTTCAAATCTGAATCACAGTTGTATGTAAGGTGGATCTCAAGCAATAAATAGATCCAGTTCCAAAAGCCACATTAATATAAAGATTCAGATTATATTAGCATAGATCCAAACTAGTAATATCACAATGCCACTAAAATGAACTTAAAACACATGATCCTCATTGAAATATTATATAATACGATTCAAGAACCATATTTGGATCATAGCTAACTCATCTCTCTTTTGAGAAAAACAAGTTATCATGTACTAGCACTTTAGTGCAATAAATCTTCAAATAAATGCATTCTTGCCAATATAAATTTTGGTCCAAGAGTGTTACATTACATTTCTTGAGCATGCATTAAAAAATAAATTCATTTTCTTAAGAAAGATAAGTAAATGAAGCTTTATTCAATAATTCTCCAAATAACCTTTGAATTTAGAATGACAACACATATTACAATATGACCATATCCAAAGGCAAACATGATAACATTTATTGGAACCAAACAAATAGAATATGAATTTTTCCTACATATCCAAACAAGTCAGTTTGGGTCTGAAGCTAAACTTTATGTAATGTGGATTTTATTGGTTCAAATATGGAAAATTGGATCAAACTAGCAATATCCACAATACAACTAATCTGAATTTCAAAACACAAATGATCCATATGAAGTATTGTACAACATGATTTCAATAACCATGTTTGGATCCAAACAATAGTCCAATTCTTGAACAAGGAAGAAAAAATTCTTGTCCTTGCGTTGATACACATCTATAACCATACTAAATCATCACCCATATAAAACAAGTCTCCAAATAAAGACATTCCAACTCATATGAGTTTCAGTTCAAGAGTGTTACATTATGTCTCTTGAACATACATTTAAACAAGTTCACCTCAACAATAGAATAAATAAAGCCTTGTTCGAAAGCACTCTAGAACGATTTGAATTCATATCTGCTAGTCATCTTTGATAAAGGCAAATACAATTTCATGTACTAGAACTTATAGTACAATAAGCTTCAAATGAAAATGTTTCATGATATATTGGACTCAATGTTAGTACAAATATCTGAGGCCAATGATCCTAACAAATTAATGTAGATCCAAGTCTGTCATGAACTAAGCACAATTCTATATGGATCTCACTACGTCTAAGAGTGTTGATTTACACCTCTTAGCATACCAACATACAATGATATATTCATTCTTTTTAACTAGGATAAACCCGTAGTAATATAATTTTTACCCCAAGAACATTCTTTCATTTAGGAGCAATAGAAACTCATCTTATGGCACTATAGTGCTTCTCACATTGAAAATGTACAACTTGTAAAACCATTAGATCTAAAAATCAATGCACATCCTAATATGTTTAGATCTAATATAAACAAGATATAGATCTTGAACAAGTCAAATCAGGTCTTGCTCCAAAAGAGTGCAACGTTTGATGTGAGATCCAAAAATTCAACAACTAAATGGATAAGTTTTTTTTTATCACTTCTAATATCAACATGGACCCAAAATGACTATGAATATCCATAAAGCAAGGATAATAGCATATATTTGAACCAACATAAACATGATATGGATTTTTAACAAATATCCTAACCAATTGAGATCTGAATGCCTGATGATCTCAATTGAATACAAATATGGATCTAAGTAACGATTTGATCCAAAGCATAAATTCAAATGGTTATTGAAATTCAGAACAATCCAATGTGGATCCAAACATAATGATGTCAACAAGAGGATCCAAATTCAAATTCAATATGAACATGTTTCAACATAATATCCATATCCAAATATAGTACAGAATCACTAGGTTTATACTGCCATTGGATCATGTATGCATAAAATAACAAAATTGCATAAGCATACAAACATGTTGCTAACCATTTTTCAGTTTTCACCAGTTCCGAGGTTCCCACTCTTGAAGTCATTTCTAAGTTAATACCATGGCGACTATAGAGCAACAATACATGGAAAGCAACAAGGAGAATAATATATCAAAAGAACTTCAATAACATTCTAAGGTATCATTTAAAACAAGGAAAACTCAATATTAAATATTAGGTCACCAGTTTCCCTTCCCATTTCAAAGTTTTTTTCACAACCTTTTTTTTTTTTGCAGTTTTGATAAGCTGGAGTGGTACCTATGTGCAATTGTACATAAAAAATCTGTTTTCCATCGAAATTGTAAAACAATTTCCTATAACCCTCTTTTAGAAATTTATAATAACTATGAGGGTATCACAACGTAATTTTGTATAAAATTCTAGACTTTCACCGAAATAAACTTTCGCAAGCCTCTTTCTGAAAACGTTTTCAGCAAAAAGGTTGCGGCATTAATATTTAGAAAATATGACACGTGTTTGTAACTTCTGCAAAATTGGTGGACTAATTTTGAGAATTCTCAAGTTTGGGTATAAAACCCCTTGCGCTCGATTTTTCTTCATTTCACCGGTTTCCTTCTCTCTCCTCTCGAGAGCTTCTCTCGAAACACGCCTTTTCTCTCTCTCTCTCTGGCTCTGAACTTGGCGACGACGAAGGCCCTGTCTAGCGCCTCCCAGGTGATCGTCCGCCATGGAAGGCCTCTCAACCCTCTCAGCAACCCACCACCTAGCCTCATCTCTCTCTCTCTCTCCCTCTCCCGATCTCATATGGTCCCTCCTCTCTCTCTCTCTCTCTCTCTCTCTCTCTCTCTCTCTCAAATCCTGTAATCTCTCGGGTCTCGGTCTGAGCTCTCGCTCGAGTGGGCGTCTTCCTCGCTCTGCTCTGGGCGTCCTCCTCCGGCCCTCAGACGACCTCCTCCAGCCCCTCTGACGAGCACCCGGCACCTCAGGCGACCTCCTCCCATCAGACGACCTCCTTCGGCGACCTCCTCCAGCCCCTCAAGCGACCTCCTCTGGCCAACTCAGGCGACCTCCTCCAGCCCCTCAGGCGACCTCCTCCGACGAGACCGGCGTCCTCCTTCCCCCCAGCAATGCACCTCTTCCCCCTTCCCTTCTTGTCGCTTGGGGCGCGCTGGAGCTGTGGGGTGTCTCTCCCTACAGGTGTAGAGCAAGCTGCACAATAACTGTTCCTTGAATTGCCTGTGAGAAACAGGTCCTATTTTTCCTTTGCCTTTGTGTGTGGGGGGTGTCATGGCAGCCCTTCCTCCACCCCCGCCTTTGCGACCGCCCTCGGGAGCTTGGGTTGGGAGTCATAGTCTTTGTGGTATCAGGCCGGGTAATCCCCTCCCTCTTAATCGTTTGCTTTGTCGTGCGGCGATCGGTTTTCTTTGCTCACCTGAAGGGGTCTGCCAAGCTAGGGCACTGTCTTTCAGTTGGCAGTCTACTATCTTCAATTGTGTTTTCGCTGGCTCACTTCAGCTGAGAAATGCTCGCGGACTCCTCCAGGCTTTTCTCCTGCCCACGCGCTATTGTTTTCTCCTTTTGCAGATGAGTGATTGTTCCTTGCGGCGGAGGCTCCCCAAGGTGGTCTCCGCTGGTAGGCCAGCC
The DNA here is from genome assembly GCA_011799765.1 of Nymphaea thermarum. NCBI lineage: Eukaryota > Viridiplantae > Streptophyta > Magnoliopsida > Nymphaeales > Nymphaeaceae > Nymphaea > Nymphaea thermarum. The sequence goes on from JAANDH010000480.1 coordinate 151,727, forward strand.
CCCTCACCTTGGTGTGTCCCTTCTTCTCGGCGTGCTTCCAGGCTTCGTCACCTCCTTTGGTCTGTCGCTTCTATCCGCGTCAGATGGGGCCAGTGGTGGTGTCAGAGGTGTGCTTCCTTGAACGGCCGTCGGGCCGTCACGTGTTCTCGATGCCGTTTTCCTGCTTGTCAATCGTCGTCTCTTTGCTCGGCGGCATGGTTTCACAGCGGTCACTTCTTCCTTCTGGGTGCAGGTTCCCCTGCCAGTTGTTCAGCGGTCACCTTCTTCGGACGAGAGCTCTATATTCTTTGGCTCTATCAGACTTCCTTGGCCTGGGCCTGCTTGTCCCGGTACGCGGGGTCCTCCTTTTTCGGTACAGGTTCCGCAGATTTTCAGCCCAGGTGATCCGCCGCACCAGTGCTCTTCGGTGGTTGAGCTACCACCTTCTCGGCATCCTCCCTTGCTTCTCTCGCCGCGGGCACCAGCCTCTCCTCAGCGAAGGAGTCTAGCCTGCTCTCTGTTGCGCTCCCCTGAGGTACCCTGCTTGCCCTTCCCTTTTCCTGCTTTGCGAGCTGGGGCTCCACGCGAGTCCACCTTGGGATGCCCCGACCCGATGCTGGTTGCTGCTCAGTCTGACCTTGGCGACGTCCGGTCGTCCGCACCATCTCTTTCGGCTGCCCACCCGTCTGCAGGGGGTCGCCCCCTTGAGGTTGCTATTGTTGTTTGCTCTCGTTCGACTGCAGCCTGCGTTGTCTTGGCCTCTGCCGTCTCGACACCCCCAGTCAGTCGTTCTCTCTCTGTTGCCTGCACGTTGTTTTTTACCTTGGTTACTGGCCCCCTTACACCCAGGACCTCCTCCTTTGCCTATCTGCCTTGGGTTTTTTCTGTTTCTTTTGACAGCAGCGTTAGCTCTGACTGGCCTTCTCTGCATTTTCTGCTACCTAGACTCAGTCGCGGCTCTCCTCAAAACCCCGCCTACCTTCCTCTCCCACCGGTTAGCCCTGCCCCCCCCCCTGCATCCCTTTGGTTGGCTCTCTTTCCCCCGCCCCGTGGTCTGAATTTGCATCCACCTCTGCCCCCTCGTCCTCCCCTGTTCAGTTGCCTGGCCCCACCACTAGACCACTGGGTCGTCACTCCGTGCCCGATCGGTTGCCACCTGTTTCCCCCTTGTTGGATGCTGAGTTAGTTATCTCCCTCCCGGATGCACTTGACGCTCTTAAGGTCTCTCTTCCGTCGGAGCAACTTGATTTGTTGCGTTCCTCTTTTGCTGCCGCTGTGGCACCGGTCTCCCGTTCCAGCTTGACCAGGTTGCGGCGAGAGTTGCATAGGATTGGGGCTTCTGCTACCTCCATCCTCCCTCCTGGTGCTGCCAGGGCGTCCAGACGTACGTCGCTTCACGTGGTTTTCCCATGAGGATTGCATGTTGGAATGTGCGGGGGCCTCAGCGCCCGTTATCGGCGTAGGTATCTCTCTTCCTGGATCCGTCAGCATGGACCTTCTGTGCTTATCGTGGTTGAGACCAAGATGTCTGTCATCTCTCACGCTTGTGTCCGTACTTTGATGTGACAGCCGTCCTTTGGGTTCCTTCCTGCTTGTGGAACAGCTGGCGGTATCCTGCTTGCTTGGTCTCCGCCCCTTACGGGGGTTATTGTGCATGTCGGTAGGTACTCTATCTCTGCTTCTCTCAGCGGATTTTGGCCGAATGGTCCGGTCTTGGTTACTGCGGTTTACGGCCCTTGCGTTGGGGCTTTGCGTGGACAGCTGTGGGCTGAGCTGCTTCAGGTTCGCCAGGTTGTAGCTTCTCCTTGGCTGCTGGCAGGGGACTTCAACTGCTTGCTTAGCCCCGCTGACTCATCCTCCCCTGTCACTTCTGGCCCGTCTATGTCTGCTTTTCGATCGTTCGTTGAGGAGTTCAGTCTTTTTGACGTGCCTTCGACTAACGGTACGTTTACTTGGTCTAACAATAGGAACCCTCCGATCCTTCGTAGGTTGGACCGTATCTTCCTCTCGCCTGAGTTGTTCTCTGCTTTTCCTTCGTCCTCTTTGGTTCTTGGTCCGAGGCACCTGTTTGATCACGCTCCGCTGCTCCTTTCCCTTCTTCGGGGTAGGGCTGGTATCGGGCACGCCAGGTTTCGTTTTGAGCTTTGGTGGCTCCGTGATGAATCTTTTGTGGCTACCATCCGTAATTGGTGGGCTCGTGCTTTTAATGGTAGGTGGGTGGCTTTCAGGCTCTCGCGGAAGTTGCACTCCATCAGGATGGAGGCCCTCGCCTGGAAGCGCATTTTCTGGAGTAGCAAGTTTTTGAAAGTGGCCGCTTGGGATGAGGAAATTCTGTCCCTTCAAGCCTCTGATAATATTTCTGCTGATCAGTCTTCCCGTCTCCTTTGTCTGCAATGTCTTGCCAAGGAGTGGCGGATTAGGGAGTCTATCCATTGGCAGGAGCGCTCTAGACTGGGCTGGCTCGCACATGGAGATCAGAACTCTAGATTCTTCCACTTGACCGTCTCTCAAAGGCGCCGTCAAACGTTGCTCCAGTCCTTGCTTATCGGGGGCAAAGTTTTTCTTGGCGATGACATCCTCCCGGCCTTGAGCGCTCATTTCCGGGATTTCTACTCTAAACCTCTTCGCTTCCGTGCCACGCTGTCGGATTTTCACCTCTCCTCTCTTTTTGTCTCTTGTGCGATCGCTCTGGAGCGGCCCTTCCACCAACAAGAGATCAAGAACGCGGTCTGGGCCCTTGGCTCGGGTAAGGCGCCCGGCATTGATGGTTTCCCTATCGAATTTTTTCGTACTTTTTGGAAGGTTTGTAGCGCGGATGTGTTTGCGTTTTGTGATGAGTTCGCCTCCAATTCTGTTTTCCTGAAGGAATTCAATCAAACTACCTGTGTCCTGGTGCCTAAGCGCCCTAACCCTACGGACGTCACCCACTTTCTCCCGATTTCCATCCTTGGCGCACCTTACAAGATCATTGCTAAGTTGCTCTCTTTGCGGCTTGCGCCTGTCATGTCTTCTGTCATTAACCCCTTCCAGGTTGCTTTCGTCAAGAGTCGGCGTCTGCAGGACGCGGTTGTCCTAGCCAATGAGGTTGTTCACTCCTTTTACTGTCTACGGCTACCCTCTTTCATCCTTAAGTTGGACATCTCTAAGGCTTTTGACTCAGTTAGTTGGGAGTTCCTTTTTAACCTCCTCACCCGTCTTGCGTTTGGTCCTTCGTTTAGACAGTGGATCATGTCGCTTGTCACCGGGGCCCAGCTTGCGGTCTCGTTCAATGCGAAGTGTGGCGACTTCTTCTGTCTCGAGCGTGGCCTCCGTCAAGGTTGCCCGTTATCGCCCTTGCTTTTCAACTTGGTTGCTGAGAGCTTTTCTGCGCTTTTCCATCACGCTACGGTCGTTGGCTTCCTCACACCTCATTCGCTCCCCCATTTACCGTCTTTCTCAACCATTCAGTATGCTAATGACTTTCTCCTGTTCGGTGGTGCTTCCCGCCAGCAGATTGTGAGAACTTGGCTCATCCTTCGGGTTTTTGAGCTCATCTCGGGTCTTTCTATCAATTCCGCCAAGTGTCACCTTTTCCTCATTCATGCGGATCCGGCCATGGTACTTCTCGCGGAAGCTTGCTTTGGGTGTAAGGCTTCTAACCTGCCCATGAACTATTTGGGGCTTCAGATTACGTTGTTGCCTCCTGCTCCCTCTTTTTGGGACGGGTTGGAGCAGAAGCTTATTGATCGCCTTCAATGTTGGCAGGGAAAGCTGCTTTCTCTCCCAGGTCGGATTACTCTAGCTAGGCACTGCCTTGCGTCGGTCCCTCTCCATGCTTTGTCAGTCTTTCGGCCTCTGATGGCTGTCTTGCGTAGGTTCGATAAGCTCATTCGTAAGTTTGTTTGGGATGGTGATCAACCTTCAGATCGCCTTGCGCATTGAGATGTCGTTGTCTTTCCACGTCTTCTTGGGGGTGCTGGTGTTACAAACCTAAGTCGGGCTTGCGAGTCTTCCCTGTGTTTTTGGTGGTGGCGGTTAGCAACTGAACATTCTCCCATCACCCAATTCATTAGTTCAAAATTCGACCTACCTTTCCCTAGCATCTGACATAGTTCTATCTCTCACCCCTCCCCCTCTCACTTTTGGTCTGGCATGCTTTCCGTTCTTCCTCTTTTCCTCCGCCTTGCCGATCTCTCATCGTCCACGTTCCCATCCTGGCCTCTTTCACCTACCCGCGAGTTCACTTTTTCTTCTTGCTGCCTGGCATCCTTTGGTCCTTCTGTCGCGTCACTCCCTCCCCGGTCTCTTTGGTCCCCTGGCCCATCTCCTCGTGCCATTGCTTTTGTTTAGCTTCTTCTGACTGGCCATATCAACACCTTTGACCACCTACAACGCCTTGGCATCAGTTTGGCTAACCAGTGTCCCCTATGTCTTGTCGCGACTGAGTCTCCGGTCCACCTTTTGACTTCATGCCTTTTTTTCTCTAGTGTCCTTGCTTATACTTGGTCTTCCCTTGTTAGTAGTCTTCCAAACCCACCATCTATTCGTCTTCTCTTCCTCTTTTGTCCTTCCCCCCACCTGACTGCTTCCTGGGGTCATGTCTGGAGGCCGTGGCTCATTTCAGCTTGGTGGCGCATTTGGGTGGAGCACAACAACAGGGTCTTCAGAGGCACCTTTTCTTCGCCAGATTCTGTTGCTCGTCTTGTGCAAGGGGATGTCCAGTTCGCCACTCGGTTAAAGCGCCGTTGTACGTCTGCGGTTGAGTGACTGTGTCGCTTCGTCTTTCCTCTTCTCTCTTATTCTTTGTACACTGTATTGTATATTTTTTTTTCCTGTGTGTGTTTTGGCGGTGTGTTTTTCGCGGATTGTTTTTGTATTTAGGGGACCTCTTGTCCCCAAATTTTGTTATATATTCCCATTTTATCGGCTCTTGCCTCTCGTGAAACCCATTGCTTGGGTTCCGTCCGCCCACTCCATCATTTTTTTTTAAGCCATTCTCCTTCGTTACAGAAAATGCGGATCTCCTTCCCCACAGGAAATGACCACGATGGCAGAGGTCGACCACTGTGCGGATTGACAGGTTATCGCCAGAAAAAAAAAAGAAGTTTGGGTCTGCTGGGAAAGAAGAAAACATCAACTTTTGATTCTGTCGGAAAGGAGAATATAAGAAATGCAGCGATGGAGACTCTGACTGCACGAGCAGACGAGCAGCGGCGTGATTTCCGTCAGCCATTCATAGAAGGCTAAACAGACCAAGGTTTTTTTGATGCTCAAGGTCACCGAGAAAAAAGAAGTTTGGATCTCCGGCTGTGACAGAGGAAGAAAACAACACATGCCTCTTCACCTGCTCAAGCAGCAGCGACCCTTAAGCTTTCTGCTAATAGTCGTTGTGCAGAAACAGGGACGATAAAACAAACAAAGGAAATTTTATCGAAGTGCTCTGTTACGTCCGCGCTTTCGCGCGCCAGATGGAACAGAAGCATCAGAGGACTCCTCGACGACACACTACATCCGGAGTATTATTATCCTTCTCTCCGTTTTCTTAGTCTGTGTGTTCTCTGTCCAAACCCTCTGCTTTCTGTTCCTATTACAGCGTCTTCCATTCATGACACTTAACATTTGCTCATGCTAAGGTCAGATCGACACTAATATGTTTATCTGAAACTCAGAATTAGAACACAGAGCACAACAAAAAACGAACTATTGTTTTTGATTAAGATATAATTCATCCTATGTGATATGCATCACATGCATAGAGGTCGGATTTCACTTACAAGAAATTCGACAAACCTGCCTCTGATACCAATGTTGGAAAAATAAATATGCGGTAGGATCCGATCATCGTCTCAGCAAGTCGTACAACCGTGGAAGCAGCAAGTCCACCATCGACTCAAGCGTGCACGCCAGCACCTCTGAGCAAGGGAAGAAGAAAGAAAGAAACAAGAGAGCAATGGATTTCCGGGTTTGCTTCTGGGAGGCCCTTCAATGTCGATCTCATGATCTACCTTTTCATGGATGTGCATGGATGTCAGCTGGGTCTTTATAGTCCACCTCCCAGGATTTTCCAAATCCGAGCGTCGGTTATGGCCAGAGAAATGCTTGGCAATCTAGTGAATGGTAATAAATCAGACTTTAATTCTCTTTAATGAAAACTTTAATTTGGAAATCAGTTTTCTTTCTAAACTTAATCTGGTGACTCCAATTTGACCCAATTGTAGTTACCAAGTGAAGGATAGGGCTCAGGGCCACTATCCAACAAAGGATGCCTGTAATTGTGAAATCAACTGCTACGCAAAGCCCTGCCGTTCTGTTAAGCAAAAGTAATAATCCTCTGCCAATGGCTATCTGGTGTGAAACAAGTGTGAATTGAAATAATGAAAACTAAGGACTTGAAGCTCGGAAATGATCGGGAACCCATAACAACTAATGAGAACTAAGGGCTTGAAGTTCGGAAATGATCTGTAAACCTTCGATGCTGGTGGGATAATGATAATTGACTATAGATCAACGGAGCTGGAGCCGATATTCTCTCCTTTAACAGCTCCCTCAATCTGATGCTGGAAATAAGCATCATGAACCTACTGGCAATATGACAAAATTGTTGTCATCCGAAAGGTTTGCTAAAATATCGGCATCCTGATGATATGCATTTGTAATCACCCCAAAATTTTCAAGGTTAACATTTAGCATTTTTTACAATAATTTTTCAAGAATTTCTGGCCTCAAATGCTTCAATTTCTGTCAATTCTGATCCACTTACCCTCTAATCTGATTGTCGGCTCTACCCTGCGACTCATCTTAATCGAATTTTGGACTCTCAATTGAAGCCCAACCTCAACCTACGCTTGATTCATAATTCGAACCCAAATCTAGCTCTCTTACTTCATCTACTATATTCTCTCTCTTTCAACACTCCTCTATCATCAACCTTGGGCTTCTTCTTATGCTTCAACTCTCATCTTCAAAGAGCACAAAGGGGAGATGTTGGAGGCCCTACGAGATGTTTTTCAACACTTTGAAGGTTTCATTATCCGGTTGAAGTGAAGGAATCATTTTTTCTTCGACTACAACATCTGGAGGTGTGCTAGTCTCTTTCTTCTTGCTCTCTCCTTAATTATCTTCTCATAGCCATCCAAGAGAGCTCTTGAAATCTCCTCTTCGGAGTTAAGAGCCACACTTGAGTGTACTGCAAGCATGCGTAAGAGTAAGGTGAAGACAAGTTCTTGTTTTTTATGTCAACCCGAGTAGGCACGGCATGTGTTTCTTTCTTTCTTTTTCTTTTTTTTTATCTTTCATTTGAATGTAGATCTTGGTTATATCTCTACGAAATAGATGATAGGCATGTCTAAATGGCTAACTTTTTTATTTGCAAATAAATGAACGATGACAATGAGAGCTTGGGAATGAGTTTTTCAATCTTTTGCCTTGGTTTTTGAGGTTGAGGCTTATCCAACGTAGGGAAAATCCTACCAATGTATACATGTTAATATAGTATCTCTACAATTAGTTTTGATCACATCTTTAACTACTTTTGAGTCCCCATTCCCTTGATAAACCATCTAATGATCATCTTATTAGTAGTGCCAAAAGAGTGACTGGCCTTGAAAATTAGCATCGTTTCAAGGGGATTGGACCATAAGAGAAGCCTTCTTCATTGATAGGTGTTTCTTCTTCATAATTTAATCTCTCCAATATCTAAACATGAGAGAGACATATTTTCTTGCCAATTGCCATATATAAGAGTAAAAGAAATAAGTCCATTTATTTCATTATATATACACATGAATATATACTCATAGATCGTTTTCTTTTAAAAAAAATTAAAAAATAAGTGTTTCTTAAAGAGGTTTTAGAGACTTAGCGTAGTCTCACGCATGAGCCCAAGTTTTTGTTGGACCTATGTAAAAAAACTAATGAAGTCAAAATTTCTAAAGTTATCTTTTGAATCTTAATTTCTATATGAAAAAGAGGGTTTAATATATCTCATTATTAAAGCAATTTTCCTTCCTTCTTTTCTTTGTTTTTTCGCTATTTCTTTTCTCTCCCTTAAAATTTCTCCCGTCCTCTCTCTCTCATTGATTTTCTCCTAAAATCTCTCTGTTTTAATAATTTTTCTCTCTCCATTTTTTCCTTCTTAAAGTTTCATCTCTCTCTCTCTCTTTAATTTTTTTTCTTAAAGTCTTTCTCCCTTTTGCTAATTTTTCTCTCTATATCTCTTTCTCTTTAATTTTTCTATTAAAATCTCTCTATATTTACTAAGTTTTCTCCTTTTATTTCTTTTCTCTCTCTTAAAATATCTATCTCTCTTTTAAAATTTTCTCTTAAAATCTCTCTTTTTAACTAAGTCTTCTCTCTTTGTTTCTTTAATCTCTCTTAAGATCTCTATTTTTCTCTCTGTTTCTATTTTTTAGTTTCTATTTCTCTTTCTACATGTCTCATTTTTTTTACTTATCTCATCATCTCTTTTAATTTCTCTCTCACTTATTTTTAACCAACTTTGCTTTTCTCATTTCTCTCTCTCTCTCTCTCTTTTCTTTTATCAACATCTCTCTATTTCTCTTGCTGATCTCTTTTTTTCTACTTTAAATTTCTTTATTTCTTCTAAATGTCATTGCCCTTCCACCTCTCTTTCAAAGTATAGGATTTTGAACTTATTTTCCTTAACCTAAAGATTTATCAACTTCGACAAGGCCGAAGCGGAAGTAATGTATCGAATATTAGAGCCATGTTTGGTGGCCTACAACTCAAATCTATTTCAATCAAATAAAAGAAAATTTTAGATATATGTGATAGAAGAAATGATTTTAGATGAATGCTGTAGTAGAAATGAGTAATATATTTTTAATTATATGGAATCAATACAATCATGCATTGACAATCACTATCCATTTATATTGCCTTTCTCTTTTCTAGATAAAGCCCAACGAATATACACCTCTCAAAAAAAAGGAGGTGTATATTTTAAATGAGAAATTGAGCAAGTTAATATACACCCAAAGCACACCGGAACTTCTCCTTGTGGTCTTCCATCCGACGTGATTTTAAATTAACTAATTAACATGCTAAAAGAAATAACAAAAATAGTTCCAGACCGGCAATTACACAGACAACAAGTCCTCTAAAGAAAAGAGATTAAAAAATAAAAGGAAAGAAGCTAACAAGAGAATAATGGTCTAATATCATATCCCCGTGGGCCTATACTAAATGTCGTCTGGTTACTGGTAAGAATAAGTTGAACATAAAAGAGCATGGCATAAATGCAACAGTTTATAAACTATGGAAGCAACATATTACAGTGAAGGTGCAAAACCAGGAGAATCACGGAGGGAGGCAGCTAAGGAAATGTTAGGCTAGCAATATAAGATTGAAAGTGGAACAAGAAGCCGAAGATCAAACTTTATCAACTATATAGATAATACATAAACGAAAAGAAATATACTTGAAGGAATATTAGATGCTGCAGCTTTTGCATCAAAGTTATTGGAAAACAAAGTCGCAATTCATAAACCTGCAAGAAAACAATCAAAGAAGAACAGACCCAAGTGCTTAAACAATAGAGATGAACATATAGGCATGATAGTGCAACAAATATGCACATATTTGTGCATGCACATCATTAAGGCTATTAACATGGATTTAGGGGTATTGGTCGAGAGAAATGAATGGAGCTGTCAGATGGATGGAGCTGTAACAGAATGTCACATGGATGGAGCTGCTACGTACTTTTGAAATGAATGCTAACTACTTACCGACAGTAACAATGCAGCAAAAGAATACAGTGTAAACGAAGATCCACATCTTGTCATTCCATCACCAACAGCATCCTGCAAAAGACCATCACAAAGTCATACGCTTGTCATGAAAGATGAGAAGTTGCAGGCTTCTTAAAGGTTGACAAATAGACGGAATTAGAAGTATGAATATACAAGGTATGTGCCCTGGCAGTATAGCTTTACATCAGTAAAACAAAGAGAAGGTTACCTCTAAAAGGTCTATTTGGCTCAGATAGAAGATTACCCGTGAACCATTCCCTAAAAATATACAAGCAAAATAAATCATTATTGAAAGCCTTGGTATATTGAGCATTTTAAACCGTGACACTCAATGCAACACCCAACATGATAAGTAAAACGAACAAAGTCATATTTGTGATGACCTCCATGAACATGTAAATAATCAAATAAAAAGTATTAATCGAGATTCAGCAAACTGGAATATCATCAGACCGTCGTCCCCCAAGATCCAATTGCATAGAAAAAAAAAGGATGCCAATTGCCACTTCATGGATGTTAATCTTTGTCACGAGTTCCTTTTTCATTTGGTACTTTTATTGTTTTTTGTTTTTTTGTCTAAGCTGCCAGGCAAGTAGCGGAAGATCGAAAACTTCCTCTGCTGACGATAACGAGTTCCTTTGCGGTGAAGACTTTCACTCAGTAAATTTAGTACATTTTTCCATAGACAAAACAGTTACATCTTTATTGGCGGATTCTCACGTCAGTAAAAGGGAAAATATAGAACATCAAAATCAATTTTCAGTGACATTTCTTCTTTCATGTCAGTAAAAAGTAATTTTTACTGACATAGTGTTGCAATGTTATTAAAAGCATCAGTGGCACTACTTTAACTGACGTTTAGAATAAAATGTTGGTAAAACCTTTGGTGACATTTTGCTTATTTTTATTGACGTTTTTCTCATGTGGTAGAAACCAACTTTTTGTAGTTTTTTAAAAAGAACAAGGCTGGGAGCCAAGGAAGTGATGGATGCACATAGGGTTGTTCGCAAGCCGAGTTCGAGCCAGCTCAGCTTGACTCAAACTCAGCTCAAGTGTCTTATGGCCAAACTTGAGATCAGTTGAGCTCAAGCCATGTTCGAGTTCATTAGCTTGAACTTGGCTCAGGTTGAACTCTAGAAGCTCAAACTCGGCATCGTTAAGCTTGAGCCAAGACAGGCATTTTATTAAAAAATTAGTTTTAAAAGAAAGAGGCAGCAAGGTGAATTAAAAATTGAACCTCACCCTTGCTAGTCACACGCACACCTATCTGAAACATCTAGCTTTCGTGACAATATCGTGAGATGTGTTATCTTTTTCGAGGTTAACTGAGCCTAATTGCACCAAGCCCGCTTTGCTCAATCCCGACCTGTCTATGTGATTGAATTCTTCATTACTCAAACTCTACACATTTAATACATAAGTTGAGCTCGTGTCAAGTTTAACAAGCTAGGTCAAGATGAGACAGAGGCTCAACTTGTTGAGCAGCCCTAGATGCATATAAGCACTATCATATCCCGCAAACATGAATTGCAAGGAGGAACTCTCAATTTTGTGGGTGCATCATTTCCTAGACAATGATAGCATTTCGATTCAAAACATCACATTAAAACAATCAAGCACCCTTGAACACCCTATTGAGAGGAGATTCCATTCTTAATGCAAACAACTATTGCTAATTGTGAGCAGGAAGAGTATTTCATCTTACCGACAAAAAAAGAGCTCAAACTTTTACCAAACCCTTTTGTCCGCTTAAGATACAGGCCCGGCCTGCTTTTGGTGTCTCGAGGTACTGCCCCCACCACATTTCAAATTGTACATCAGTGGCCCACTTGTTTGCAGCATAAAGGAATTAAAACCTCAGACATTCAAACTAGAAACTGGCTGCCTGCCAGGCCCCATACTAACCATTGTGCTAACCCCCTTGGCAACTAAGGACTTGATGTATATATTCTTTAAATTGAGGTGTTGTAAATTTGCAAAAAATAAAATTGGATGAAGTATTATGTTGATTTTAAATCACTTTATGGAATTTTGGAAACTTACAAAAAATTTTGGTTTGCTTTTAAGTGGTAGAAATAAAGAATTCTATGATGAAAGAATTGGTGCAAGCACCACCGGTTTCAAAGGCTATTTCACCAAGTTATTTTATGTTCTTGGCAAGTTTCTGCTGTTCTGTGCTCTCTCCAACTCAGGGCTCGCCGGCTCGGTTTGGAAGATAACACTATCCTTTTATAGTGCCTTCCTCTTTCCTAACTTTGACTTTTCTAGATAAAGCCCAACGAAGATGCACCACTCAAAAAGAAAAAAAAAAAAAAAAGAGAGGGTTGAGGCATTTTAAAAAGTTTTTATCATGAGGTGTACTTTTTAGATTTTTTACATTTTTTAATAATCTTTTTATTGTTTTCCATTGTACTTGTTCACTTTTTATCTAACATGTTATTAAACTAAAATTTATCCGATATTTCCCCAAAGAAAGAACATTTTTCACCAGCTTAGCTTTCACGCAGCATCCAGTTTAAGAAAGTGTAGTGTTTTTTTTTTTAGCAGGAGCAGCATTGTCTGTTGAAATTGAGGCGTCTTGGCACCAGATGCATTGATGTCGAAGGAAAAATGGAACAGGGACTCGATCTGCAGCGATAATTGGGGATTGAGTTGCGTCCACGGGGTGTGCAAGCAACAAGGGGGATGGTGGCATTTTTGACATTTTTTTAACCAAGGATACACTCCTTTCTTATCCTTTTTTAAAAATTCATTTTTACTATTGTATTTTTGTCGTTTCCATGCATGTGTAACAATCTTTCGTGCACTCCCCCTGTGATGATCGAACATCATTGGCCTTTGAATGCTGAATCTTATGTAGTGCAATTTCTCAAGTTCAATTCCCAATAAAAGCAGTTTTTTGTTAGCCCTTTAGGACATTAAAATCAAATTCCCAAATCTTTTATCTTCAATATTCGTTACTGTTAAAGGCTCCTCATAAAATCATACTTATATGTGAAATCTAACTTTTATGCTTAATTTCTCCCATGCTCAAACCAGTATGCCAGACACCAGATATATAGTTTTATATCAACCAAATCATGTCTGAGACTAATGAAATATTTCTGAACGGTAATTTTCCATGAAAACATATTTATAGCCATTAACCCGCATTATTTTGTGCATTTTACGCTAAAAAGCATGATATTAAAACAATAAACTTTCTATAGAGAATATTTCATTGATAAAAACGTTTCCACCTTTCGTTAGAAAAGTTTTATAAAATATTTGTAACAATCTAAAATTCATATTTTTATATCGATTTGCAAATGTTTTAGTCATGTATAGGTAGTAATGTCAATGAATCGGATTCAAATCAACTATACTCTTAACCATATCCTTTTTTTTTTTCTATTCACATATTCTGATTTGAATACAAATGAAGAAAGTCATATTTGAATCCGAATCCAGAATTTGATTTTACAATCCGAATATGATTTTTGCGTTCGTATCTAAATCCAAATCTTAACTCTAAACTGAATCTGGCAGATTTTTAAAATGTAAGAGCATTATATATAGAATATGTATTTAAAACTACATCATATATGAATATGAATATAAATCTGGTTGGATATTTATGTATATCTGAATCCAAATCTGTTTGGAAGTCATTTCTTAAATGCAAATCTGTATTCAAATTCAAATACAAACGAAGAAAGACATATCTGAATTTGATTTTTACATTCATCTCTGATCTGAATCTTAGTTTTGAACCGAATCTTGCCAATTTTCAAAATGTAAAAGCATTAGATATGAAGTATTTATTTTAAACTAAAGTAAATATGAATTTGTACTCGAATTCGGTGATATCTATGTGCATCCAAATCTGAATCCGAATCTGATCAGATGCATTTCTTAAATGCAAATCAAATTCGATTTTTTCATAAGATATTAATTTTTTTTCATATCCAATTTAGACCATCCAATGGACCAGATTTCCATCCCTTAAAGAGAATCTAAAAGGAAAGTGGGTGCATGGTTACCATATATTTAAAAGAAAACATATTTTCCGAAATGTTATGCTTGTTTGGACCCTTGCATGACCATCAAGGGACAAAAATGACTAATTGAACCATTTTAAAAATGTCTGGTTTTTCTCTTTCTCCTTTATATGTATATATAATTGGCCAAAGTTCATTGACGGAAAAATAAATTTATAACCCGAAAAGTGTCGTAAATGATGCAGCCCGGAACGGCAAATTAGTGGACATGGTTTGTAACCATGGAATGCATTATTTGCGCATCACAAAATTTAAAAAAAAAAAAATCTTCCCACATAGACATTGATAAGCAGATTTCAACTATATATATATATATATATATATATATATATATATATATATATATATATATATATATATATATATATATATATATATATATATATATATATATAAACTAATACCTGAGGTTCTGAGCCTAAAACATAGAATCAGTTCAACTGGGTTAGGCGCACGCTTGAACTGTGGCTGTGAAATGGACAAAATTGAATATGATTCAACGTTTTGATGTGTGTGAACTGTGAAGGTTGAATGTTAGTTCTTCACCAAACACTATTAAATTCGTCGGATGCCGTGGTCCAGGGTACGTCTCTTTTGGCCCTCAACTTGTCGATAGTTTCTCTCTCTGCAAAGGACGACAGGAAGATCATGTTAGGCAGGAAAACCTGTAGAAGGCACCATAAAGGATAAGAAAGGTTTCAATTTGTCACCCCTTTTTCTCTTTCCATCTACTTGCGAAAATATTGTGAAATACTTTTACTTTAGTTTGTTAATATGTTTAGCTAACTCACAATCAATTAGCTGAATAAGGGATCGTTCCGGCCTAGTCATCCACTACCAATTCGATGAAGAAACTAATTTTTACAGCAGTTGAATAGTGTGTGGTGAAGTTAAACTAAGTCTTCCAAGTCAAGATGACAAGTCTCAGCATTCATATATCTGGTCTTCATTCCCGTCAACCCCCTCAATTCGCGGCATTGATGCCGCATTCTTCCACACGGCAATCTCTTATCAGAGACCCCCCACAAATTTCTGTCTACTTGCTTCGTAAATTTCCTTCCCACATGCTTAAAAGAGAGGAGAAGTTGCACATTGAATTCCAGCACCAGAAAAAATCTTGACTTCAATATTTGTGCTAACAAATAAAGCGACCATCCTCCTTATAAGTGTGCCTCTTCTACTCACTGGCTAAGAGCACCACCTCTCTTCCTCCATCGACGGGAAAAACTAACGGCAGTTACCTGGCCCCATGGCAGCAGCAGCATCTTTCCTAAACCCTCTTCTTGCTCTTCTTTCCCTTCTCCTGATCTGCCTCTCCCCATCAACCCTCGCTAGCACCTCCTGCAATGGCCCTTGCAACAACAACGACGACTGTGAAGGGCAGCTTATCTGCACCAGCGGGCGATGCACCGACGATCCGGACGTCGGCACACACATCTGCAGCACGTCGAGTCCGGCCGGCAGTTGCGGTCCCTCCGACATGTTGCAGTGCAAGTCAGGGAGCTACCCCACTTATACATGCTCCCCGCCGGTTTCTTCCTCCACCGATGCAATGCTCACGCTCAACGACTTCAGGGAGGGTGGCGACGGAGGCGGGTGTAAGATCATTTGGTAGGCCGGCATATGTCTATGAGAAATTTCAGACATTATGGCTGTCTTAACGTAAATATCCGCTTAAGTGATTGCATTTTGGGATATTACGTCATTTTAGTTGGTATGGGGTAATTATGAAATGTATAGATACCGGTACGCAATTACGGACTCTTTGATGGGTTGGATCCGTAATTGTCCTCATTATATAATGGTAGTGGTCCCTGGGGTCGTGCGGACAGTCGCATCCAGTTTTAGGGTTGTCTCTTCCCCATCTGAGAGAGACCTCACGTGCAGCCGCAAAGACCCTGGAAGATCCTACCCTGCGATCTACCATCCAGTGCTTCAGATGAAAACAGGTACGCTTCCGCTTTAAGATTAAGTCTTTGGTTTAATTCAATGATTTAACATGAGCATGATCTTGTTTTGTTTAGGGCATATACATTTGGTTTCGTGTATGCGTTTAGGGGAGAAATCCCACAATTGGTATCAGAGCCCATGTTCTTCGTTAAATCGTTGAACTTTTGGAATGAATTTTGTGCGTCTTCCCGTTGGGATGTTCCTCCTTTCTTCGGTTGCAGTCGCCTGAGAACACATAGGATGGCCGGTCTTGGGCGACGTCTGTCGCTGGAAGGCGACGGACGGCTTCCAGCCGTCCTTGTGCGACCCACCGGTGGCCACCCACGCTGTTGGGTGGCCTGTCGGAGAGTCCGTCGCAGGCCCGCGCAGCCATCAGAGGAAGAAGGAGGAATAGGGAAGGCAGGGAGGGGCGTCAGGGTAGAGCACCGGCTGGCGTGGGGCCAGTGCCGGGGACGACCGTTATGGCGGCAAGACGTGCTGGGACTGCCGTTTCGGGCGACGACCGGCGACCACCCACCTCTGTCCCGTGTTTTCTTCGTTCGGTTTCTGAAGGAACAGGCAGAGGGACAAAAGAAGTGGGTTCGCTCGATTCCGGCACCCACCTTCGCATCTCCACCGCCGGGCAGCTCTCTATCGTCGGACGGCCCTGTCGGCACCCGCCAGTGGCTTTCCCGCTGCCGCCGCTGTCGTTTTCCGCGTTTTACACCATGCCCAAATCTGAATACTAGGGCACAAGGAAATCGATGGCAGGGAGGGCGACGGCCCGTCATAGACCTGCCGGCGACTTAGCCGTCGCCGTCCGGCGTTGTGGCATCCACCGGCGCCCACCCAAGGCCCCCGGTGGCCCGCCGGAGGCGATTTCACCATTCGCTGTCCAGTCACTGCACAAGAGGCGAGCAGCGGTTTTCGGGCGAGCAACGGCGAAGGCCGACGGTCGAGCGGGAGGCGGGTAGGATCCGGGTCGGGTCAGGACTGACCCGACTCAGATCCATAAAGTTTTTTAAAAAAAAAAAAAATGTTTGCACTTTTGCCGCTCGCCCGCTCGCCCCGTCGCCCGCATTAAGTTTTCTCGGATCGGGTCGGGTCTGTCCGGACCCGAACCATATCCATACAGTCTGGTTTTAAAACAGAACCTGTTCATTCTGTTTTGGAACCGGTTCAGACCTTTTCAGACCTTATAAAACCGATTCGGACCATTTTAAACCCGTTTCATTCAGTTTTGGATCCGATTTGAACCATTTTGGGACCGGTTCATTCAGTTTTGGATCCAATTCAGGGCTTTTCAGACCGGTTCATTTAGTTTCGGAACATATTTTAGCAATTTTTAACCGGTTCAGTGGGTTTTGGAACCGATACTGTCTATTGTTGAATGGCTCGT
>JAANDH010000480.1:169269-179269 GCA_011799765.1 Nymphaea thermarum
GGTAGATTTGGTGTTACTACTCACATAGTGTCTGTGCAAGGCTGCCTAAATTGTCGAACGCCAAATGATGCTGAAAGATTCATCTATGTGGGCGATGACAAGAAGGCGAAGGTTGAAGCCATAGCAGATTTTCGGTTATTGTTAAAGACTAGTTGTTATTTGAATTTGACAGAAACTTATGTGGTACCGTCGTTTAGACGGAATTTGGTTTCTATTTCCTCGTTGGACAAATTTGGTTGTCATTGTTCATTTGGAGGAAGTAGATTTAAGTTGTTTCTGTATTCAAATTTGATTGACACTGGTTCTTTGTCTAGTAGCGATAACCTCTATTTGCTTGATACAGTTGCTTCATATCATGAAAGCTTGCATGTTATGTTTAGAGGTACTAAAGGAAAATTAGCCAATAAGAATTCTATTATGTTATGGCATAGGCGCTTAGGACATATCTCTGAAAAGTGAATAAAAGGCTTATGTCGAAAGGAATTCTTGAATCCCTTGATTTTGCAGACTTTAACGTTTGCATGGAATGTATAAAGGGAATATGAACAAACATTAAGGGGTTATAATAATCCATCCAGTAAGTCTTTCTTTGATACGGAAAATGCCCATTTCTTTGAGAATATTAAGTTTGAGGGAGGTGATCAGGTTAAAATCATTGCCTTTGAAGAGGGACCTGAGTCCACTCTTTTCAGAAAAAGGCAATGATGTCGATCTCCATACTGGAGAACAAACTCAACAACCTCAAGAAAATCAAATAGAGGTGCCACTGAGGAGATCCACTAGAGAGAGAGGAGAAATACAATTTCAAATGATTTTGTCTATCTCCAAGAGCATGATGTTGATATGGGCTTAATGGAGGATGATCCTGTCAACCTCCAGCAAGCAATAAAGGGTTCTAAATCTCTTGAGTGGATGGATGCCATGAATGAGGAAATAAAGTCCATGATGGATAATGACGTATGGGAAGTTGTTCCATTGCCTGATGATGTGAAACCCATTGGTTGTAAATGGATATTTAAAACCAAGAGGGATTCGTTAGGAAACATCGAAAGGCATAAGGCACGTCTTGTTGCAAAGGGCTTTACTCAAAAGGAAGGCATTGATTATACAAAGACTTTCTCTCCAGTTTTGTTGAAAGACTCTTTCAGGACATATAATGGCACTTGTAGCTCATTTTGATTTAAAGCTGCATCAAATGGATGTTGAGACAACGTTTCTAAATGGAGACATTGATGAAACGATATATATGGTGCAACCAGAAAACTTTGCTTTAGGGGATGCAAAGAAAATGGTCTGCAAACTTAAGAAATCCATCTATGGGCTAAAGCAAGCTTCCCGTCAGTGGTATTACAAATTTCATCAAGTTATATTTTCATTTGGTTTCGAAACTAATTTGGTTGATGAATGTGTATACCAAAAGTTCAGTGGGGGTAAATTTATCTTTCTGGTTTTATATGTCATTGATATATTGCTGGCAAGTTATGATGTGGGCATATTGCATGAAACTAAGAAATTTTGTCGACAAACTTTGACATGAAGGATCTTGGTTGTGCATCTTTTGTACTAGGGATCTAAATATTTCGAGATCGGTCTCGGGGTATTCTTGGATTATCACAAAAGGCCTACATTGATAATGTGCTTCAGCGATATGACATGAAAAGTTATAAACCAGGAGGTACTCCAGTTACTAAAGGAGACAAGTTTAGTCTCAAACAGTGCTCAAAAGTGTAATCGAATCTAAGGAAATGATTCCCTATTCGTCTGTTGTGGGAATTCTTATGTATGCTCAGGTTTGTACTCGTTTGGATATTGCATTTATCGTTGTATTGTTAGGCAGATACTTAAATGATCCTGGTATGGATCATTGGAAGGCAGCCAAAACAGTTTTGAGGTACTTACAAAGAACATAAGATTTTGTGCTCACATACAGGAAGTCAGACCAGTGGGAGATCATTGGGTATTCAGATTCTGACTTTGTTAGGTGCCAAGACAGTAGCATAGAATGTTACAAGGCATCCAATCAGGTTTTGTGATTGCAGAATTTTGTCACGGGGTTGGCTGCACATTATGTATGGTATAGAAAGACCACTAAGGTTATTGTGTGACAATAATTCAGCAATCATGTACTCTAATAACAGTCGTTTGTCAAAGTCGAAGCACATCGACATTAAGTTTTGGTTGTTAAAGAGATGATACAGAATGGTCAGGTGTCTAGAGCATATTAGGACAAACTCCATTATTGCGAATCCGCTTACCAAGGATTTAACACATAAGGTCTTTCACGAACATGTTATTCATATGGGGGTGTTATCCTTGGATGATGTGCTGGTTTAGTGGGAGTTTGTATTTTGTTTGCTCTTATGTATGGACACATATTCAGTTTTCTGCAGAATAAAGTTTAAAGTTCTTTGGTTCCATTCTGTGTTTATGTTTTGATCTCCATAAGGTTTTAAAGTTGGACCAGTTGAGAATAGGCATGTTGTAATCACATTACATGTAATTCTCATGCTATACATCCATATCAGATCTATGTCATTGATTATGTTAACATTTGTGATCATTGAAGGTTTAGCTAATTTTATTATTGCGAAAACCGCTTTGGTTCTGTGTTGATATGGTCATGGACGAGATAAGTGAAAATGACGTTTAATAAGATAGCAATTATGAGCTCCTAAGGTTTTGTGTAATGTCTGAATGTATAAAGACATATTTGGCCCAAGTGGGAGATTGTAAGATCATTTGGTGGGCCGGCATATGTCTATGAGAAATTTCAGACATTATAGTTGTCTTAACGTAAATATCCGCTTAAGTGATTGCATTTTGGGATATTACGTCATTTTAGTTGGTATGGGGTAATTATGAAATGTATAGATACCGGTACGCAATTACGGACTCTTTGATGGGTTGGATCCGTAATTGTCCTCATTATATAATGGTAGTGGTCCCTGGGGTCATGCGGACAGTCGCATCCAGTTTTAGGGTTGTCTCTTCCCCATCTGAGAGAGACCTCACGTGCAGCCGCAAAGACCCTGGAAGATCATACCCTGCGATCTACCATCCAGTGCTTCAGATGAAAACAGGTACGCTTCCGCTTTAAGATTAAGTCTTTGGTTTAATTCAATGATTTAACATGAGCATGATCCTGTTTTGTTTAGGGCATATACATTTGGTTTCGTGTATGCGTTTAGGGGAGAAATCCCACAGCGGGCCCTCCGAGTGCGACAACTCCTACCACGAGAACACGGAGCTTGTGGTGGCCCTGTCCACCTGTTGGTACGACGGCGGCAGCCGATGCGGGAAAATGATTCGCATCACGAGTACGAGCAATGGCAGGAGCACGACGGCGAAGGTGGTGGACGAGTGCGACTCAACGAAGGGGTGCGATAAAGAGCACGGTTGGCAGAAACCCTGCGATAACAACATCGTTGATGGCTCCCAGGCCGTGTGGGATGCACTTGGGCTCGACACTGCACCTGGAAGAATTCCCGTAACATGGTCCATGGCCTAAGTTCGTCCCTTTTCTTGTGGCACACCTAGTTAATATCAAAGGCTCTTGGCATAAAAGTGGGCCGAACGAATAAGCTGGTCGAGGCCTAAGCAGTAACTTGAACTGCAGTATTAGCAACGTCAACTAAATAAAACTGTGTTTGCCATTACCTAAGAATAAATATTAGGCCCCCTTTTTGCCACTGGATGTACTTTTATTAGAACTTGGATATCAACATGTATGGGCTTTAAGCACTTGCTTTTATCCCCTTTCGGCAACGGCTTGCTTCCTCTTGCACGTTTGGCTATGCAAAATTGGTTTCTGGAATTTGACCAAGTGTAGGAAACAAGCCCCCTTTCTGTCAATTGAGACTGGCAGTTGCGTTGAGCTCATCTAAATGGATGGTTGCTCACACGTTTTGTGGATAAAACCCCTTGTTTTTTCTTTAGTTTTACTCGTACCAATCCTGCGAGAAAAGGCAAGGGGAAATAGAAAAGGAAGAGATATTATGCAACTTAATTATAAAAGTCTTTTCGTTTTATATGTAATGTTCATTTACAAGGAAACCACCTTCCCACAAGACCATACCCTTACAGTTCTAAGGTTCTGACTTACACCGTAGCCTGGGTGGGCTTGGTACACCGTGTTAAGCTTGACAGGCAGGTGTGCGCTGGCTACCTTCATTACACTTCCATGTCATATACAAAAGTGCAAAATTTTCCTTCAATATATTTTTGTCTGGTCTGGAGTTGCAATCAACCAATCTAATCCCAAATTTTCCTTCAACATGGAACATGTACACGAGGGTGTGCACGCAACAAATATACACTACAAGGAGATAGTGGCATTTTTTAATCTTTTTATAAAAGAATAGACATTTTACACATTTTTTACGCTACTAATTTTTATTATTTTAATGAAGGTATTTTGGTCATTCCCGTGCTTGTGTACCAATCTTCCGTGCACACCCGTGTGCACAATCGAAATCATTGGCCTTTGACCGCTGAATCTTATGAGTGCAATTTCGCAAGTTCAATTCAATTCCCAATAAAACCAGTTTTTGTTAGCTTTTTAGAATTTCCAAATTTATTCTAGGACATTAAAATCAAAATCCCAAATCTTTTATCTTCAATATTCGTTACTGTTAAAGGCTCCTCATAAAATCATACTTTATGTGAAATCTAACTTTTATGTTCAATTTCTCCCATGCTCAAGCCAGTAAGCCAGACACCAGATATATGGTTTTGTATCAACCAAATCATGTCTGAGACTAATGAAATGTTTCCAAAAGATAATTTTCCCTGAAGGCATATTTATA
Source organism: Nymphaea thermarum (assembly GCA_011799765.1). NCBI lineage: Eukaryota > Viridiplantae > Streptophyta > Magnoliopsida > Nymphaeales > Nymphaeaceae > Nymphaea > Nymphaea thermarum. The sequence goes on from JAANDH010000480.1 coordinate 174,075, forward strand.
GCCATTAACCCGCAATATTGTGTGCATTTTACACTAAAAAGCATGATATTAAACCAATAAACTTTCTATAGGGAAACATCATTGATAAAAACGTTCTCACCCTTGATTTGAAAGTTTTACAAAATATTCTTAACAATCTAAAAATTCACGTTTTTATGTGGATTTGCAAATATTTTAGTTATATATAGATAAGAATGTCAATGAATCGGATTATCAACTATAATCTTAACCATATCCTTTTTTTTATATTCATATATTCTGATTTGAATACAAATGAAGAAAGTCATATTTGAATCCGAATCCAGAATGTGATTTTATAATCCACATCTAATTTTTGCATTCATATCTGAATCCAAATCTTAATTTTAAACTGAATCAGGCAGATTTTTATGATGTAAGAGCATTAGATGTAGAATATGTATTTTATGTATTTGAAACTACATCGTATAGGAATATGAATCTAAATCTGGTTGGGAATTTATGTATATCTGAATCCGAATCTGTTTGGAAGTTGTTTCTTGAATGCAAATCTGAATTCAAATTCAAATACAAACAAAGAAAGACATCTGAATTTGATTTTTACATTCATCTCTGATCTGAATCTTAATTTTGAACCGAATCTGGCCGATTTTCAAAATTTAAAAGCATTAGATATGAAGTATTTATTTTAAACTAAACTAAATATGAATCTGTACTTGAATCCGGTCGGATATCTATGTATGTTCAAATCTGAATCCCATCTGATCAGATGCATTTCTTAAATGCAAATCCAATTCGACTTTTTAAAAAATATTAAATTTTTTTCATATCCAATTTAGACCATTCAATGGACCAGATTTCCATCCCTTAAAAAGAATCTAAAAGGAAGGTGGGTGCATGGTTACCATATTTTTAAAAGAAAACATATTTTCCGAAATGTTGTGCATGTTTGGACCCTTGCATGACCATCAACCGACCAGAATGATTAATAGAGCCATTTTAAAATGTATAATTTTTCTCGTTCTCCTTTATATATATATATATATATATATAGTTGGCCAAAGTTCATTGCCGGATGAATAAATTTAAATTTTACAACCCGAAAAAGTGTCGTAAATGGTGCAGTCCGGAACGGCAAATTGGTGGTCATGGTTTATAACCATGGAATGCATTATTTGCGGGTCACAAAATTTAAAAAAAATAAAAAAAAAAAATCTTCCCACATAGACATTGGTCAGCAGATTTATATATATATATATATATATATATATATATATATATATATATATATATATAACTCATACCTGAGGTTCTGTGCCTAAAACATAGAATCAGTTCAACTGGGTTAGGCGAACGCTTGAACTGTGGCTTAGAAATGCACAAAATTGAATATGATGCAACGTTTTGATGTGTGTGTAGGTTGAATGTTAGTTCTTCACCAAACACTGTCAAATTCGTCGGCTGCCGTGGCCCAGGGTACGTCTCTTTTTGCCCTCAACTTGTCGATGGCTTCTCTCTCTGCAAATGACGACAGGAAGGTCATGTTGAGAGAGGCAGGAAAACCTACCATTTCCCCACAAAACTAGAGTGCCTTCAATTTTTCTCCCCTTTTTTTCTTTCCATCTAATGCAGTTGAATGGAGCAATGTTAGGAACACTGTAGAAGGCGTTTGTTTATAGGATGGACACCATAAAGGCTGTTTGATTGCCATAAATTTAAAATCTTTAGAATTTAAGAACCGTGAATATTTAGGATCACATCCTCCCCTCCTATCTTAAATCTGACATTTTGCTAATACAAAATGTCAAAATAAGGACTTCGAGTGTGGATCTTAAGTGATATAGTTCCTTCAACCATAAATTTTACCTTGGATCTTTTGTAATATCTGCAAAAGCATGCCATATTTGATTGATATCAAATTCTTGAATTTCATTCTTTGAAAAGTAGTTGCTTCATGAATGTCTATATATATATATGTGTGTGTGTGTGTGTGTGTGTGTTGAATTCATGAATGGCTGAGACAAGAGTACTACATGTAAGTTTTACTTACGAAAATATTGTAAAGTATTTTTACTTTAAATAATTTTTTAATATTTTTAGCTAACTCACAATCAATTAGCTAAATAGGGGATCGTTCAGGTCTAGTCTTCCACTACCAATTCTTTGTAGAAACTAATTTTTACAGCATTTGAATATTGTGTGGTGAAGTTAAACTAAGTCTTCCAAAATCAAGAATACAAGTCTCAACCTTCATATATCGGGTTTTCGTTCTCGTCAACCCCATATTCACGGCATTCGTGCCGCATTCTTCAACACGGCATTCGTGCCGCATTCTTCCATACGGCAATCTTTATTAGAGACCTCTCATAAGTTTCCTTCCACTTGCTTCAGAAATTTCCTTTCCCACATGCTTAAAAGAGAGGAGAAGTTGCACATTGAATACCAGCACCAGAAAAAAACTTGATTTCAATATTTCTGCTAACAAATACTGCGACCATCCTCGTTATAAATGTGCCTCTTCTACTCACTGGCTAAGAGCACTACCTCCTTATAAATGTGCCTCTTCTACTCACTGGCTAAGAGCACCACCTCCTCTTCTTCCTCAATCGACGGGAAATAATAACGGCAGTTACCTATCCCCATGTCCGCAGCAGCATCTTTCCTAAACCCTCTTCTTGCTCTTCTTTCCCTTCTCCTGATCTGCCTCTCTCTATCAACCCTCGCTAGTACCTCCTGCAAAGGCCCTTGCAACAGCAACGACGACTGTGAAGGACAGCTTATCTGCACCAACGGGCGATGCACCGACGATCCGGAAGTCGGCACACACATCTGCAGAGCGTCGAGTCCGGCCGGCAGCTGCCGTCCCTCCGACATGTTGCAGTGTAAGTCAGGGAGCTTCCCCACTTATACATGCTCCCCTCCGGTTTCTTCCTCCACCGATGCAATGCTCACCCTCAACAACTTCATGGAGGGTGGCGACGGAGGCGCGCCCTCGGAGTGCGACAACTCCTACCACGACAACGCGGAGCTTGTGGTGGCCCTGTCCACCGGCTGGTACGACGGGGGCAGCCGATGCGGGAAAATGATTCGCATCACGAGTACGAGCAACGGCAGGAGCACGACGGCGAAGGTGGTGGACGAGTGCGACTCAACGAAGGGGTGCGATGAAGAGCACGCTGGGCAGGAACCCTGCCATAACAACATCCTTGATGGCTCCCAGGCCGTGTGGGATGCGCTTGGGCTCGACACTAAGCCGGGAAGTGTGCCCGTAACATGGTCCATGGCCTAAGTTCGTCCCTTTTCTTGTGGCACACCCACTTAATGATCAAAGGCTCTTTGCATAGAAGTCGGCCGAACGAATAAGCTGGTCGAGGCCTAAGCAGTAGCTTGAACTGCAGTATTAGCAACGATAACTGAATAAAACTGTGCTTGCCATTACCTAAGAATAAATATTAGGCCCCCTTTTAGCCACTGGATGTACTTTCATTCGAACTTGGATATCAACATGTATGAGTTTTAAGCACTTGCTTTTATCCCCTTTCGGCAACGGCTTGCTTTCTCTTGCACGTTTGGCTATGCAAAATTGGTTTCTGGAATTTGACCAAGTGTAGGAAACATGCCCCCTTTCTGTCAAATGAGACTGGCAGATGCGTTGAGCTCATCTAAATGGATGGTTGCTCACACGTTTTGTGGATAAAACCCCTTGTTTTTTCTTTAGTTTTACTCGTACCAATACTGCGAGAAAAGGCGAGGGGAAATAGAAAAGGAAGAGATATTATGCAACTTAATTATAAAAAACTTTTCGTTTTATTTGTAATGTTCAGTTACAAGAAAACTACATTCCCACAAGGTCATACCTTTATACTTATAAGGTTATGACTTACACCGTGGCCTGGGTGGGCTCGGTGCATCGTGTTAAGCGTGACAGGCAGGTGTGGGCCATTGTTACGCCTAACTTGCGAAAAGTGTCATATATATATATATAGCTAGCTACCTCCTTACTTCTGGTTTATTTATATACAATTGCCCTTTGAAATTTAAACTATTTGTAGATCATCCCACCACCGGATGATCTATCATCTAAGTCTTAGAAATCTGCTCATGGATGGAGTTAATTATGTGAACAGCGAATTTGCAACACAAGGACATGGCTTTGAGTGGCCGGATCATTATACTTCCATGTCATAAACGCAAGTGCAAAACTTTCCTTCAAAACTCAATACTTTTGTCTGGGCTGGAGTTACAATCAACCAATCTATTCCTAAAATTGACGCACACCACACTCATGAACGGATCCAAAACAACAAGGACTCATGTTCGATGTAAAGCTAGTCCACTTATTTTTTTTCCTTTTGCCATCCTCCACCAAACTAGACACTTATGTCAGGGATAAATACCAAACCTTTAATTTTTCGCTAAAATTATTTGAAATAAAATATAAACATCCTAATATATTTATAAAGATTATTTTGCTTTAAAACATGCTTTGAATCAAGTTGTTTTTATCAAAAGTGTTGATTTTTTTATTATCAAAGTGTTGATGCAAAAAGTGTTGGACAAGTAGGACACGGGAGGGATGATCGGTCGTCGAACATCCTTGGCCGTCGGACACTGAATATTATAGCGTGCAATTGTCAAATTCAATGCCCGATAAAAACAGTTTATGTTTACGTTTTAGAATTTCCAAATTTATTCAAGTGTTAGGACACATTAAAATCCAAACCTCAATCTTTTAACTTCAATATCCATTACTGTCCGGCGTGTAAGTTGTTACGTCTTATTATTATATATGTGAAATCTAATTTTCAAAGTTTATTTCCAAAAACAAATTCTCATGAAACATTTTTATAGCCATTAAACCCACAATATTGTATGTATTTTCCTTTATATAAAAAGCATGATATTAAACCAACAATCTCGACGAGGAAGTGTCGTAAGACTAAAAACATTATAACCCTTAATTAGATAAGTCTTATAAAATATTAGTAACAATCTAAAAAATCTCATTTTTATATGGCATTTCATGAATGTGTCTCAATTTATTCACAAATACACTTAAAAAGGAATGATTTGAATTCAATTTGTGCAAACATATATACATATAACAAGGGTGCCACACGTCATTTTTTAATTACTTACGAAAATAATTTAAAGTACTTTTCTTTTAAATTATTTTTTAATTTTTCTAACTAATTCGCAATCATTTTAACTGAAGC
>JAANDH010000480.1:184269-218521 GCA_011799765.1 Nymphaea thermarum
TTTTTGTGTCATTTTTCTTAAATAAAAATAAAGAAAAGTGATTAAACTTTGATATAAGTAAAAGTTATTACCCACAGAAGGTTGCAACTACTCCTCTAAACTTGCAATGGTTCTACCATAATCACCCGTATCTATTAAAAATCATTTATTGTCTCCTGTTTTTCAATTTTTTTCCATCAAAATATCTAGAGTTTAACCTGGCATTAGAGCCAATGCACTTTAATCCAACCTTGCTCTTTCTTGTTCGTGCTCCTTTTGCCCGTTGATTCTTCCTTTATGCACTACTTTTTGTGTGTTGTTTGTCCTTTGTTTCAATGTGACTCTCTCTGCAAATAATAATGTTGCTTAATGTAATGCTATTCCAAGCCAAATGTCTATCAACCTTGATAAAATGAACTATAGTGCTCTTGAATCAAGTTCATGATGGCTTTGTAAGATCTCAAATAGGCTGATGGGTCGTTGCCAAATGCTACTCTTGGTGAGGGTATCAGCTCTATCTCAGACCTAGGATATACTTAACTTGGAAACACGCCAAAAAATTGGCATGCACTAAGTTGGACTAAATCCACTCTTATGGGACCGGTTCTAAGTTGCATGGTTTGAATCCCATGTGTACATGAGTCATGGCCCTCCTTGGAATAGTGCAGTCCAAGGTCTAGTATGTATATCCTAAAAATTAAGAAATATTTATGAAATATCAAAAATAACTTTCAAAGCATGATTGAGTATCTTACTAAGGCTAAATTTCTTGTTGATTCCCTTAGAGTCATTAATGAAGAGACTTTGTTAAGTGATCTAACTTTCTATATTTTCAACAACCTTTCAAGCCATATGAAAGGTTCATTACAATTGTAAAAACCTTTAAACATCTAGCCCTTTCTCTGAAGTCTAGGATTTGATTCTCAATCAGGAAAAAAGGGTGATGTTGAATGCTCCCCAAGGCAGAGACCCAATTGAATCTTCTGCTATACCCTTCATAGCTTAGTTCAGTTGACATTGCTAAACTTTTAGGATACAAGGTAAAGGACTCAAACTCTAACAACTCTTGCTCTTCAAATAATTTCAATTCCAATTATTTCAATGTTCAAAAATCTCAAGAAAATTGTTAAGTATTTGTTTTGTAAGCACAGTTGATGGCAATGACACCTCTCTGTCCATCAATGGAACTGGTAATATTTCCCTTGAACTCTAAAAAAAAAATTTATGTCCCTCATATTCATACAAATTTGATCTTCATTACAAAGTTTACCATCAATGACAATATTTTTTATTTTGAATTTTGCCTACTTGAATTTTTGGTGAAACAAAGCCAAATCGAGACAATTCTACACCAGAGGCATCATCTTAAAAGACTCTGTTACTTGAATTATGCCTTTGGAACAAGTTGCTGCTCATGTTGTTGGAGTCATTCAAGAGCCAGCATTGTGGCCTTGTTGCCTCAACCATCCAGGAGGGCACATCTTAGCCACCTTGCTCAAGCATAAACATGTTTTGGTTGCACATAGATCCACATTGTGTCATCAGTTTTGTTCTTCTTCCCATGTTAGCAAGGTGGACAAGTTACCATTTGAAATTGTTGAGATTCATGTTAACTCTTTTTTTGACTCTTCCTTTGAGATTATTTATGTCATTCATTAGAGTCTTTGACTTGTTTAATTTGAGAAGCCCATCATTATTATTTGTCGGCTGTTGACAATTTTTCTCAACACATAAATATTTCCTTTTCAGGATAAATCAAATACTTTTATATTTTGTCCAAACTTCAAAAGTATGTGGGGAAAAAATTTCTACCAAATAAAAACTTTTCAAAGTGATTCTAGAGGAGAATTTGCCAATTGCCTTTTCAATGAATCTCTAAGTGAATTTGGGATAAATAATAGTTATCTTCTCCCCAAACTCCTAAACAAAATGGATTGTAAAAAAGGAACACTGGGATATTGTTGAAATGAAAATGAAAAATATTATTTATGTTGGTCATTCCATGAGTTTATGACATGATGCTTTATGAACTCGAGTTTGTCTTATTATTCACATGCCATAAAAAAATTTAATGAAAATCTTGATATGAAATGTTGTTCGGCCATTCTCTGTCATATGACAGTCTTCGTGCATTTAGGTTTACATGTTATCCTTCGTTTGCTCCATACTGGAAAAAGCAAGATGGAACCCAAGTGTCGAGCATTTGGTGTTTATCGATGATGGTGTTATTCACGAAAGCTAGTTACGCTACAACCCTATTTCGAGGAAACTTGGCATATTGCATTTTTATATTACATGGTTTTCAAATCAAGCCTTGCACTGAATGAGGCAACTGAGGACAACCCAACATCATCAGGCCCAATTTAGGTATGTGTTGAAGAGCATCATTAGTCATGGCCCAATGCAGCCAAGGCCATGGCCTGGTGGACCAGGCATTGCCAAGCAATATGGACATAAAAACGAAGGGAGGATAAAAGCCAAAGATGGTTTGGTGGTGCAAACTATGAGTGAATGTAGCTAGGACACACAAGGCGAGAACTTATGCTACACCAAAGCTTATGCTAGACCAAATGGTACATCTCTTGCTTGCAGTGGGGACGATACATATGACTCTTACAAAGGAGACATTGATGGATGTCACGTGAGGCAAATAACTAGAACATGCTGCCGTTGTGAGATTTGCCTGTATAAAGCCAATAGGAATTGAAGTACACATCGATCACGACTTTCAAAGGAGGCAAAGACTGGAACAGTTCAAGGCACATAGACTAAAGCAGCACAACTTGGGAGCACCTACCTTCTCATGGGTAGATGGTGCTGCTCATAGGGCCCATGACTTGTTTGTTTGATATTCAAGGGCTTTTGTACAATTGAGTTTTTGATTTTTTAGCTAAATGTAAAACGTTTTTCTGACAATAAAAAGAAAGTCATCATTGAGGTGAATCTTGGTGTCTCTACATCCCTTGTGGTTCTATGTGTGAGAAAAAGGTTGGTAATCCCTTGTGGAAAAATGACTTAGGGGCATTTGGATGACACCCAAAAACCTAGTTTTGAAGGAAAAACCAGTTTTTGCTCCAAAACCATGTCTTTGAAGTGTTTAGGTGCCCAAAATTGGGTTTGAGGAAATCTCAGTTTTGATAAAACATGGTTTTGTAAAATAGAGTGAAAAACCTGCTCCCATTTAGGTTATTCAAAAATCAGGTTTTGGATGTGTCATCCAAACAAAAAAAATACGAATTTTAAAACTCACTATACATTTTGGTTTTCACAAAACCAAGGTTTTACAAAACTATGTTAGATGAAGGTGTCATCCAATGCTCCCTTAGATTGTGCAAGCGTGGAGTAAAAGAAAGATATTTTGATATGCTACACATGCGAATTCGAAGGTGCCTATGTTTCTCACCACCAAAGAGTTTGTCCTCATCCTCCAATGCCTGGGCAGGCCATGCCATGCCCACCCTACCATCCAACATCCACATTGCCAAGGGAGAAAGGAAACATCGGGCTCTTCTTGTTTTCTGCAACAAATGAACTCCTCCCTGATGGTGTAGCTTTCTTCTTTGGCAACCTCTATTGTTGATAGAAGAGGGTAACAACTACTATCTACGTCCTCAGTTGAATTCACTGTGTGCCCAGTCCACATATAATAAGAGGTGTCTAGGATGCAGTAGGTCTTGCTCGACATCAGTCCTGCGAGCTAACCGATGAAACCCTAATCTTCCGTCTTATTCCTTAATGAACATGGATATAAATGGAACAATGGCAATGATGGCCATGGCCTCTGTCCGGTTAGCACTGGATGAGAAACAACTCGACCGTGGTAGCAGCCTACTACTCGCTGTTGAAAGGAATAACCTGCTCTACTGGAGAATAGAATGGCCTCATATCTCCCATGTTCTAGAAAAAAAAAGGCGAAATTCATAAATGCACTTGCATTCAAGCAATGCATGTTTCAATTACAATGCCAATCCCATATTTTTCTATCTTCTCCAATTTGTGTTATGGATCCAAGGCATTAATGATACATGAAAACCTTACCTCTCCAGCAAGTCTCAGCATCCATTCCCGCATGTGTGCATCCAACCTTTTTGTACCAACAACATCACAGGTTGGTACAAAACATCACAGGTTGTATAGTTCTAGACAATTTCTCCCCTTGATGTAGTTGAAGTTTAGAAAATCATTACCGACAGCCTATTCTCCAGTCGTGAAAAAGTTGTCAGAGCACCGTGTGTTTTTTATGGAGTGTTATTAGCTTTGGTAATAATGGTCATGCTGGGGTTGGTCATATGGATATGATCAGATATGATTTTTTCCTTTTATTGTTACCACAGTCTATCTTGTGTCCAAGGTTATCATTATTTATCTTAATGTACCCAACATATATTCCTGTTGTATTATTGCAACTGATGAATAACAATGAGAGAGAGCCTAGTGCTTTTTTACCATCGTGGATGTACGCACAAGTGGAACCACATTATCCCTCTCTTTTCCCTTGACTGTGATCTGTGTATGTTCGTTAACATGGTATCAGAGCCCTTCTGGTTCTTGTAATTCTTATTGCTCCTTTTTGTGTCTCCATGGCCAGAACAGTGGTATTGGTCAGATTGTATCCATGAAAATAATACCAACACCAGCAGAGAAACTGGAACCCGCAACCAACATCGAACACCTTGATGATCACAACTCAGTTGTTGAATAGATGCAACTATCTAAGTTGGGCAAGAGCGGCTCGTCTCTTAGTGGCAAATTCAAATTGGGTACATTCATGGAACCATCAAACAACCTGACCCCAATGACCCAAAGTATGATGAGTGGGTTTCTTGCAACGATCAGGTCACGGTATGGCTCACAAACTCTATGGAGCCAGAAATTTCCAATTCATACTTTTACCAAGAAACAACTAAGGAAATTGGGACTCCTTAAAAGAGATTTACGGAGAGAAGAATGTCATAGCCCATGTCTTTGAACTGTAGTAGTAAATATATAATATGAAAGAGTAGATAAGCCTATTCATGTGTACTTAAGTACACTAAAAGGTCTATGGGATGAATTTGTCCAATACAGGCCAGCCACCTATGAGACAGACAAAAATGCCTCGAAGTAGATAAAATCATTAAGGTGATTGCAGGTCTATGTAATGATTATGAAAGTTTGAGAGGCCAAATCTTGATGTCTGAACCTCTACCTTTTTATAATGAGGTGTGTCATACCATTCAGTGGGAAGCTGCAAGAATAAAAGCTATGAAATTTGGCAAGAAAACAAAGGTAAAAGACAAAGTAGAGGAAAAGGTTGTGCTTCAAACCCAATACACACCAAAAAGGTATGAAGGAGAACAAAGAAACCGAATCCGCCCAAGGTGTAGTCATTGTAAGAAGCTAGGGCAGGTGCGTGACAAGTGCTGGGACACAATCGAATGCCCCATTCATGACAAGCTGTCTTCCAAGAGTAATGAGAAAGTCAATTACGTCAGTAAGGAGGAACTTGAGAGTTTTTTCTAGAAATTTTCTAAATAAAGAACAAGTTAGGAGGTAGGAGGTACAAATCATGGTTTACTTACAGATAGTGTTGATTTTTGTAGGGTCGTGGATTCAAGGGAAACAGATCATATGACCGATACCCCTAATCACTTAAAAAAAACTTTGTCAAGTAGATTAAAAGAAGGTTAATACAGCTGATGGATCTTCTATTACAATCAAGAGAATTGGAAATACAAATTTCATTCAAAGAAGATGAAGCTGTCAAGTTATATATATTCTTAATCTTACCTCCAATTTAATATATATTAGTAAGCTTACAAATTGGTATACTGTCTTGCTATTTTCTCCAAAAAGAATGTGATATTTGAGGAAGTAGGAATGAAGGAGGAGATTGGTAAAGGAATTGAATGGAATGGAGACCAGGTACCTCTTCAACTTTTATATAACAAAACCGGTTTCCATTAAGCATCTTGAGGTGTTTGGTTGTAAATGTTTCGTGCATGTTCAGGCTCTTTTTAGAAACAAGCTTGAAGCCAGAGCTGTTAAATGCATTTTTCTGGGTTACTCAAATGTTAAGATGGGTTACAAATGCTCTAATCCTATCGCAAAAAAAAAAAAGTTATCTTCTCCCATGATGTTAGATTTTTTGAAGAAGAGTCATACTTCCCAAAATTAAGTGAAGGAGAGCTCAGCCAAAAGAAACTTGTCATGCCATCCTAACCATGCAGGACCTATGGTGCCTGCCCAAAGTGACCATGAATGACAACCTGGTCGAGAAAATTACCAAGTCGACACTAAAACACCCAGTTCGTCTTCTACTGAACATCCTAGCAATCCTTCTTTGCTACCAATAGACCAACCCATAACAGTACCACCATTAAGAAGATCCACCTGATCCACTAGATTTCCACCCTATTTAAATGATTATCAAAGTTTTAGTGCCTCCCCAAGAACTCATTCTATTGAAAAGTATTTTACCTCGTCTAACTTGTCAAAACCATATCAAAATTATGTTACGAATACCTACAACCACCAAGAACCCACTAAATATGAAGAAGCCAACTTAGACCCTAGGTGGAGAAAAGCCATGACTGGAGACAAATCAAAGGAAATCTACAACTGGCTATTGCACGTTTGAAGGCAGAAATTTGGTTACTTAGAAGAACAAAAAACAAATGTTGTGGCTTGATATAAAGGCAAAAAATAATTTGGACAACCTGAAAAGAAAAGAACGATTCTGGAAATTTACTGCCCAGGTGGTGGGCAGTGCAAAAGAATCTCCATTTTTTGGAGCAATTACTTAGCGGCTTTTAAGTGCCCTTATTAAGAGGTCAACAAAGTTAGAGGTCATGCGGTTTCAAGGCCCACGACCATGAAAAGAGTTTTTGTATGGATTTTCTTTTAGCTTTTCCAAGACCAACTTGGGGAATATCCCAAGGGATCCGAACCAAAACGCCCTTGGCTATGTCAAGTGTGGCATGATTACATGCACTTATGGATCCTTTTTTGATATGCTGAGTATATGGTATTATGTTTCTAATTAATTAAACAACTAGCTAAATTTCATTTTTACTTCATCGAATCTATATCCGTTTTGATTGGGTACAGTAATCTACCAAATAGACAAACTTGATTTTGATAAACTTTTTTTTTCCAACAACCGGAGTTACTGATCCAAAAATATCCAACGTACCTGAATATAGTGTATTTTCTTGTTTATTAGATTGTTTTAGCCTCTTTAACTATGTTTAATATTTTAATATATCCAAGTTAGTTTCATTTTGTTATTAACACCTAAATTAGTGAGGTGAATACTTTTAACTGTAAGAAAGTTAACTGTATTTTTTATGTTGTGAATGAGAGCTCTTTCCATGTTAGGCAGTCACTGGAAGAGATGTTCCCACCTTTAAATAGAGGGCTTTCTGGTAATTTTGTAAAAAAAGTTTACCCTTTTTTGTTTAACTTAGGGTCATTTTCAACATGTAACACATGATAATAAAAACTAGCCTATAATGTGCTTTAATTGTCAAACATGAGGAATGACGACTCTAGCCAGCTGTTGAGAGCTGTGAGGAAAAAAAAAAAAGTGTTATTTTATATTAAATGAAGAAAATGTTTATAACATTTTTTTTCGTTCACGTGTTTTTGTTAGTTAGCAGTATAAAACGTTAGTGTAATGTTTATTATCTATTTTAGAAGTTGAAGAAGGTCGTACAGAACTCACTTTTACGGCGCCCAAGTGGTAAAACCGACACACAGAAAAAGAGAGAGTATTGGAAGACGGAGCAGGGAGCCCGGCGAACGCCCAAAGACTCCGAAGCAGCATAGCCATGTCCCCCGCCTCCTCTACCTCCGCCACCGGCGACAACCAACCTGCCCAACCAACCGCCAAGCATGCTTTTGTCCGCCTTGCCGTTAAAGATGACGTCCCCCACATCCACCGAATGATCTACCAGATGGCCGTCTTCGAGCGCCTCACCCACCTCTTCTCTGCCACCGAAGAGTCCCTCTCCTCCACCCTCTTCCCAGCCGATCCCTCCCAATCTCCCCCTACTGTCTTCATCCTGGAGCTCTCTGATGACGGTACTCCACTACTGCCCCAACACCCATCTGACTGTCTCCATCCGTTGGTCCGGCGAGTTGAGTTCACAACCACCGTCGACGACCCTGAGTCGGAGGCCTTCATCTCGTCTGCGGGGACTGTGGTCGCCGGATTCGTTCTCTTCTTCCGGAACTACTCGACCTTCATGGCAAAGCCGGGGTTGTACATAGAGGATCTGTTCGTGAGGGAGCCTTACCGGAGAAGGGGGCTGGGAAGGATCCTGCTGACGGCGGTGGCAGAGCAAGCGGCAAAAACAGGGATGGCGAGGGTGGAGTGGTGCGTGCTGGATTGGAACGTCAACGCCATCAAGTTCTACGAGGAAATGGGAGCGCAGGTCCTGCAGGAATGGCGGATCTGCAGGCTCACCGGCGACGCCTTGGAGGCTTACGGGCGCAATGCAGATTGAGAGGTCCACCAGGTTCTTGTTGTTGGTCATTCTCTTGTTTCTGCCGTTTTGCGGTTCTTGGCCGGTTCTCCTTTCCTCTTCTCCTTGTGGATTTTGTTGGGTTTTTCTGGGTATGGCTTTCGGCCATTTGTAGCGGAAGATGAAGAGCATTGTTTCTATTGTCATTTGCTTTTCAAGTGGACGATCTTAGCCAGTTGACTTTAGGGGAGGGTTCGATGAATAAAAAGTGATGTAAAAGCTTCAACGTTTTGATTTGTCTTCCCCTTGATCAGCAAATATTCTGCTTAATTCCCTTCTCCTTCGGTAAAACTCAATGAAAGGGAAAGAAACAATGAATGAATGAGAGGAACCATTTGGAGCTCTTGACTCTTGAGAGCTACGGTCAGAAGACTCAGAACACAATGGCAGTAAATTTTATGTCATATCAGCCTGATTGCCATTTCCGTTATTCTTATAAACGTCGATCCGTGTACCTCTTTGATAAATTTCTACAGATCGCTTCTTTTACTTTTTCTCCAGTTTTATGTTCTCTAATTACAATCTTTTTTATCTGTTCAGTCAGTAACATATGCATGGTTATGGCAGTACTTTTTGACTTCGAGCTGAAGCATATTTTACACTTAAAAAGCACCAATTAAGATTCAGTACTCGTGAAATCAGCTGTGTGTTGACATCTACATCCGTTTTATGACAATCATCCTTTTTTTTTGAGCTCTGTTCTAGCTGACATTTGTAGAAGCCATGTGTTTGTGAAAATGTCACAAGAGTGAGGTTATTCACGGTCGCAATATTCAGACGGCCACAAACGTCAACCTCTGCTGTGCCTCAGGAAGACTGAAGCTGGCGAGAATGACGGGTTCTTTATCGATCTCTGTGAGCAAATGTAAGGAGCGTTAAATTAGAAACCCTGCAACAAGTCTCAGCCCTGCCATGTTTTTCCACGGTGTCCTCCTGCTAAGGTAGTATCAATTTTTTGTGCTACAAAAAAGAGCATTGCAAATTGAAGCATAGTGGGATGACACCAGAAAACAACAAAAGTAAATTTAGTATTATGGAGGATGGAGGGAAGGGTGGGAGCTTTAGTGATAAAATACTTTCTTGCTCACCTGTCATTGTTAAAGAAAAAAAATAGTCAATCTCTCAACATCTTTGGACATTGTTTAAATTAAATTTTTATGGTAAGATCGCAAAGCATTCTTATCATGTTCTTGTCTTGAAATATTGGAATTCCATATATAATCAAGGTATCCTGGCACTTCTCCTTCTGTATCTTGTTCTTAAATCTCTCAATTTTCAAAACCTTCCAGGAAATAAAGTTTAAACAAGTTTAGAATGTCTCAACTCATCCACCAGAGGCAGCTGGTGAACGTCCAAGTAGAGCATCTTGGAGTAGCCCTTTAACGTTGCATGGGAATGCTTACTGGGGAATGCATGATCACTTGAACCGTTAGCAGTTAATCAGCACCAAAATAATTTGACTATTAGTGTGCAGTTCCACTACCAAACATCAGTCTGAGGTCAAACAAAGAAAATTCAATGCTAGTGAAAAAAAAAATTAGAAATGTGTACCTTTGAGTTAAGTGCGACAATATATGTCATTGATGTTGGAAGGATTGTGCAAGCAATGGGCTATGATGAGTGCAGAATGGTGGACTTTTTAGGTTGGTAGACGACGGATAGCTGCATGGGGTTTTTGAACAGTGACCAGTGAAAAGCATCATATTGAGAACTGAACCTGCGGAGATTGAGTTGGGATATTCAGGACAATGGTAGTCTTGCAAATTATTGGAATCCTAACAAAAAAATGCACTTTTGGGCACGTCTTGAGTTCAACCGTCATAGGGCTATGCTCTTGTACCATAAAAAGGGATTTATGGGTCCCTATGTGCAAGTTCAAGAACCTGGAGATCTCACCACATGGTACCAACTTAGTTATGGACTCTAGGGACAACAGGAAGGGTGGGGGAGAAGGCTTCGGCTTTTGCTCCACAGTGAAATTAATCCTCTTGTCCAACCAAAATAAATGTTTAATTATCATTGAAAGTAATGAGCCGGTGGTTCTAAGTTATGGGCTAACATGATAGTTCAACAATTGAATTTGAATTCTGATTGATAGTATTTCATACTGCGATGTTTTTGAATGGCTATGCTAGGAATTGACCTACAGAACATTTGAGATAAAGCCCTAACATTGTAATGTCGATATGATTGAAAGCATGACATATGAAAATGGCACGCTTTAGAAGATGGGTTTCGGAGTTCACTTGCACATCAAGAAAGTTTGTACTTTGTTTATGCTTTCCTGTGAAGGACATCTGACAATTAGTTTCTCAACTGCAATTAGAGTGACTGGTGAGCGACATTCTACTTTCTTCTGGATAGGTTGGAGTAGATAAATTTACAGAAGAAGAAGCAAAGAAATAAACAATTGCCAAATGTTTTTCCCCACAAATTGTGGCAAGTTTTATTAGCGTAGATGTTAAATTAATTCCCACGAATTTGCAAAATCTGACAAGTATGAAGGTTCCCTTTTGGTAAACTAAAATCAAAAGCCAAAAATATATCAAATTTGTAGGCTTACATGGGTATGATTTTTTTTTTTGTCAATATTAGAGGAAAAGATGATTTCATGTTAAACACATCTACCATCAAATCAGATGAAAATAAATTTAGATTGCAAAACATCAATTAGATGACATGTAAAAACATTTGCAACACCTCAAATTCAATTGGAAACATATACACCTCAAATTCATAGAGGTTAGCAAGCACCATAGCAAAAGGTGTGTAAAGAACAACACTAATAAGTAACTGATACATGGTAAGAAGGAGATAATGAAGCTCATCATGATTATGGTGATGAAAGGGCACACAGTTGAAGATGTCGTTTACCTTCAACCCCAAGAGGAGGTTTCCATCCATTTCGTCCATTTAAGGGCACCATGGTACTGAACAAGCAAGTTATTACTCCTTGCTCGCTGGAATGTGCTTTTATGGATAGAATCTGAAGCAAATGCTACCAAATTTGTTTTTGTAGAAAAAGTAAGAAATGACACAGGAAAACTTGATTATATTAATAGAAAAAAATCATATTTATTTTTAGCTATTTGAAATTGATGATGAGAGGAAGAGGTCTTCTCCTTTAGCTCATGATGGGCTAGTAAAGAAGTAAACTAATGAAGAGGACCACCTATTGAAGCATTGAACTAATGAAGAGGCAATTGAATTAATGAAGAAGAAAACATAGGGGTCGTTTGGCAGTAAGAACACTTTGTAAATGTCTCATGAATCTACCCAAGATTGGGGTAGGTTCATGGAACACTAGAACTACCATGAACCTACCCCAAACTTCGGGGTAGGTTCATGGGACAATTACAGTGTCTTTGCTGCCAAACGATCCCATAAGGGACATCTCTATCTCTCAAAATATCAACCAAAAAAGCAGGTGTGTGGGCTTTATATGTTAGCCCCTCAAACCAATAATAAGTGAATGAAACTAAATAATAAGACTATCCAAACAATAAAAAAAACGCTTATGCATGTGAAGGACTGAACCCAAACCACCTTGCCCTTTAGTTATGTGAGTGCCCCCTCTCATATGCACATTAACCTGTCCCAAGTCTCAAATCACATGGGGATCTGTGTTGGCATCATCAATCTGCATTTCCTTCGGGGGCAGGTCCTTGATGTAACTCTAAGGTTGTGCTATTCTAGATCTGCTCTGCCATTCTCCCATGGTTGGAAAGAATTCAGTTTCTACAAATTTGATGTATCATAATACACCAATAGATCAAAAATATTGAAGATGGCTGATGCATTTGAATCACTTAGAAAATCAATCAAGTACGAATTGTCATTAAACTTTTAGATGATCTTAAATGAACCATGCTCACATTAACTCAACTTATTATATATATACACTAACAAATTGCTTTGGATGATAATGACTAGATCCCTAACCTCAAAAATTGTGAAATAACAGATTGATCCACCTTAGACTTGTAGGTGTTGTAACTCTCTTCCAACTTTTGTTTCATCTGAGCATGAATTTCTTGCATGTACTTAATAATGGAACTTAGAATATGGGGGAAACTCATTGACCTATGCGTGCAGGCAAAATCAATGACTTGCACAAGTGATCTATCATACACAATTTGAAAAAAAAAAACCCATACCTATGGGCTACTGACAGAATTATGATATGTAAACTCAGCTTGAGGCAATATAAGGTCTCAGGATTGACATGGTCTCCCACAAGACAATATGAAAAATTATCCAAACCATAGTTGAACTCCTTAATTTACCTATGCCTCTGAGGAAAACTACTAAATTGTAATTTTGTTTTGAATAAAACACATAAAATGTGTCCATAAGTAGATATCTCTACCCAATGTAATAGACAATGGAAGAATGTGAAAACTTACTCCCTAGAGAATGTGGAAACAGACTACTCACCTAAAATAGTAGAACACGACTAAGGAGGGATAAGTGGTGCATTTATAGGGAGTGAAAAATGCCATTTTGAAAATCGATCGACTGCCACAACAATAGAGTCAAATCCCCTAACCGCCTCGGGTGAGCTTATCACAAAGAGCATGGATACATGCTTTTGTTCCAAGAACAAACAAGAGTGATTGCTTACCTCTAGGACATAGCTTTCTCTAGCTCTCCCATAGATGATATGGAACTAGTAATTGTGTGTATACTCAAAGATTTTGCTTATGACCCTTAAAAGTCTGGCACACTCAATAACTTTTAAATGAGATACAACATAAATGCAATTTTGGCCAAAAATATCATTCTAGTAACAAGATAGACATTTTGTCTCGACCAAAATGACTCAACAAACCATTGCAATGTAACTTTGATTTGTGGAAAGCCATAGTGATGAATTGAACATACACAACTTATTCCTACAAAAAAGAAAAACCATCATAAATAGGGAATCAAAGCCCACTTCGAGATGGTTTGGAAATACAAGTCTCTCGTATGTTTTTATAATCAAGACAAATCATTGCAAACCTCAAGTCCCACCACTCGAGTGAATATGCCATTAAGAACAGTAGTGTTCTAACTAAGGGCATCGACCCCACCTTATTCAAAGCTCTACCTATTCCTTGATAGAAAAAGTATATTTTTGTAAAAATGCTATTTATTTAGCTAGACACTCATTTTCTTTTTTTACTATTTGAAAACTGCAATGTTTCATGATTTGTGTAAGGCAAATTCAATCATTGTATATCAAGCAGCTCTTCTAGCAATGAAAGGCTTGAACTATCACACAAAATTTGAGGTCATAAGTGGAGTATAATTATGTTTTCCACACATCAATTTCCTGCTAAAGAAAGTGATAGGCCAAGGTTTCTGCTCAAAACTCCTACTATTCTATATTTGAGGCATCACATTCTACTTCAATAACTTAAAAAGTAAAGATCAAGGAGCTCTAGGATAGGGTTTTTGGTCATTTTCACTTTGAAAGTTTCAAATGGTTGATCCCCTTCTTGAGTTCAAATGAAGTTAGTACCTTTGAGTGCTCTACAATGGGTGCCATATGATACTAATATTCGTTAAAAAGTGGTAATGTAAAGCAGCCATGGGTGGAAATTGATATTCAACTATCTAGTGGTCAGACCATGGGAAAGGGCAATGAACAAGCAACACAAGCAATGGTGTGCTTGATGATGGTGGAAAATTTCAACCAAATGAAATCCAAAAAACCTGAGTCAAGCCTATTAAAATTAAGGTAAGTATGTCAATATACCATCTGCGTTCATTTTGGTTTTAAATATCCACTTGTGGTTTAAAATATTTAGTAATGGCATAGGATGACTGAACTCCCATGTGTGCGTGATGTGCAGTGCATCAATTTCTTCTTGAATGGCTACACAACATTGTAGGTCAAAGAAAGCTTGCTTAACATTTTTACGTTTGTGACATTGATAAAATGGCAAATAAATTTGATGAGAAACATGTTTTAAATTAGTCACTTTGTTAATGTAATTATGCTTTTTTAAAAACAAAAAATGAATGGCTATTATTAGATCAAAATTTTGATAGTAGAAAAATCAAATTCTCTACAAAAATAACTTCAACTAAAACATGAATTATATTAAATTAGTGTTCATAAACATATTAAGATGTTCACATTTGTTTAAAATATTTTCTTATACAAAAGCTTCTGGTTGGATTCCTCTTGTGGAGATTAACAAGCGGATTAAGATAATGGTGGTGAGTGATGGGCAGGAAGAGAAGGAAATTTTCAGCAAGGAGGATGATGAGAGAGGGAGAGATGGTGGGGTATAGGGTCCTATGTCACCAAGGTGCGTGGTCGGGTGCCAGTGCCGGTGCCGGTGCGGGTGCCGGTACGGCACATCTCAAAAAAATTAGGTGCGGCGGTGCGGTGAAGATATTTTATTATTATTATTATTATTATTATTATTATTATTATTATTATTATTATTATTATTATTATTATTAATTTTTCATAGAAATTGAATAACACTTTAACCATTTGAAATCATAATTCCACTCCTTAACATTGAATTACAATTATGAAATTTTAATTCAAGATTTTGATACCGCAATTCTCATTTCATTTTTATCCATAATTTTAATTTCAAATTCTGACTTGGTGAACACCCTTGCGGTCTACATGTATAAAACACGCAACCTCTATAACATTAAACTTAAAAAAATAATAATGTGATGAGTATGTTTCCATGCCATTAAATGTGAAAGGACGCACATTGCCCAAAAAAATTCTGACGCCCTCTCTCCTGCACTCTCTCTCCTCTTCCTACCACCCTCTCCCCTGCACTCTCTCTCCTCTCCCTATCGCCCTCTCCCCTACACTCTCTCTCTCCCGCAGTCTGTCTCTAGTCTCTACCTACCGCCCATGCGACATCTTCCACAGGTGCGGTTTTGATGTGCACCGCACCCGAATCCGCACCCGCGTCACGTCGACGTGGGTGCGGGTCCATTTATACCGCACCCTGGTGACAGAGATAGGGTCTAGAAAGGAATGAGAGTATAGAGAAGGAGAATAATCAATCCTAGGAGAAGGCCTAGGAAATACTTTGTTAATTAATCTTGTTAACTAGAATTTGCAAGGAGCAGCTAATGCTATGACTCATTTAGACCTATTTGCATTGCTTTTGGCAAAAAGGCTGAACATTGTTTTTATTTATGGTTCAATGGTGGTTGATAAATTTCTTGAGGTTGTGAAGAAAGGAGGTAGGTTCTATTGCATGTCCAACTTTGAGTGGAATGCAAGGATAGTTGTTGTGTGTCTTTGGGACTACGAGACTTGAGTCTATGCAAGATAGAGGATGATGATGGGGCAATTTTTTGCCAAGTATCTAAAGATTCACTTTATTGTAGTGGGCATGTACATGCCCAAATGACTTACATCAAAGTGGTGGTTATTTTTTGAAGTTAGAGTACTCCCTATCTCCCTTTATGTTGCATGTAGTTTGCATTCGTGATTTCAACACAATCAAAAGTCATAGATTGGTCTACCATCAAACAAGTGCTCATGTAGAGCTTTGGATAAATTCATTTCAGGTTGCAATTTAACAAAGATGGGTGATCCTCTTTTCACATCCACATGGTTAAATAGAAAAGAGGGTAATAGATTGCTCCTATGTAAGCTGGATTTGTGTTTTTATAGTGTGGTGTGTATGTTGGAGCATGGGTGTAATTTTGAAAGTTAAAGTCAGTATGGCCTCATAACGCAATATTTTGGCTATTTATGTGACTACCACAGGGTCTCAAGCTAGTTGTCAAAGAGGATTCTTCTTTTGTTGACCTTGGCTTATTGTTTAGCATGTGGAAATTATGACTTCCGATGAGTGGAGCTAGGTAAAACAGAGCTACCCAATGCTCTCTATTTTACAAAAATTAGAGGTTCAGAAGAAGAGAGTTTGACAGTTATAAAGGGACATTTGGGAATATCAGGGATAAAATTGAGAAGCTCTACTCTACACCAGAGATTACGCACAAAAAAGTTTTAGAGAGGGTGTAGATTCTACATGGGTAGGGGATGAGGCAATTATGTCTGAGTTGAAGATAGCTTTTTCGTGGAAGGAAGCCTTATGGAGAAATAAATTTAATGTTGGTTTGAAGAAGGTGATCATAGCTCCTACATTTTTTTTAATCTGTTGCCCAAAATAAAGAGAAAGAATAAGAAAATTGATATATTGGAAGTGGAAGGTATGTCAAATGGAAGGAAGAAAATAGAATGTTAGAAGATGTCACAACTTATTTGGGAAATTTTGTGAACTTAGATTCGGCAACAGGATACTTTTTCTATGACTTTTTAGTAAGAGAGGTGTCTCAACTAAATAAAATTTGAGTCTAGAAATGGTGGTTTCTAATGAAGTGAAGATGGCTCATTTTAGCCTTGACTATGATAGTGTCAAAGGGGCTAATGGCTATCTAACTATTTATTGCAAAGCCGTTGGTAGGCAATTGGTGAGGAACTTAGTATGATCGTAATATATTTTCTGAATACATATATGATTGCTAAAAGTATTAATGCTACCAATATAGTACTTTTACTGAAGTACAGGGGCATAGAGAGAATTGAGGACTTCCATCCCATCTCTCTTTGAAATAACATGAACAAGATTATCTCCAAGGTTCTTAAAATGCAGAGTGTCTTGACAAGAGTTGTTGATGGTAACCATAAAGTCTTCTACAAAAAATAGGGTTATTCACAATTGGTTTGTCCTTTCTCAAGAAAATGATTGATTGACTTAGTAAAAGGAAGCAAGAAGTTGTTTCCCTTAAGTTCTACCTATTGAAGGCATATGACTGAGCCTTATGGGGTTACTTGGAAAGAAGCATGCTGGTTCTTGGCTTTATTCAGGAATGGTTGAAAAGGATTTTGGTGTGTGTGAGCACGGTCTCATACAAGTTACTTATTAATGGAATTGGAGGTAAAAGATTCAATGCAAAGAGAGGCTTGAGGTAGAGAGACTTTCTTTTCTCCTATCTCTTTATTGTGGTAATAGAGGCTATAAATTTTCTATGAAGAACCATTATGTTCATTGACGATGTCATGACCTTTAGATCATAATCTTTAGTAAGGCCGTCCATAGAGTTGTTCAAATCTGAAGTATTTTCTAGGGAAGACTGAAGAACTGACAAGTCACTTGGCAAACAGTGCAAAATCCAAAGTTATTTTTCTCAATGTGGTAGAGAAGAAAAGGATCTAGCTAGCAAGAATTATAGGTTGGGCCAAGAGGAGATTATGGGCAAGTGTCTAGGCATGCCCCTAGTTACTTCTTAGAGGACCATTGTAGAGATATGGTTGGCAGGTCCGAGCCTAAATTGGTTGGCTGAAAGGTGAAGATGGTGTCATATATTGGTAGGTTATGCCTCATAAAAAACATAATTTGGCCACCATTCCAGTATATTAGATGTAGGCTTATCAAATTCCCATTGTTAATCATTTGGAAAGGGTGACGGCTAGTTTTCTATGGGCCGAGGAGCAAGGGGTGGAAGAAGAGATGGTGTTGGATTGCATGGAAAACTCTTTGTAAATCAAAATTTGAAGTGGGTGTTAGATTGAAGAGACTCGAGGAAATGATCATGCTTCTCTAGGCAGCAGGTTGTACGCATTATCAATAATAATCTTACGATTTGAAAATGGTTTCACGCAACCACTACAAAAAAAAAGACTTATTACTAATGGTCCAAACAAGAAAACCTCAGTAGTAAAGTGATTTTATTGACGACCTGCAGACACTGTCAGTAAATCATGTTTTTAGACAAAAGGTAACTCATCAGAAAAATGCCATGGCTGATGGTTTCACTATTTTTTACTGAGGTTTCTCTACTATCAGTAAATCGTACATTTTTTATAGTGTAGCTACTTAATGCAGCCATCTAATGTATGGATGGTCAAGAAGTCTTGGAAAGAATAAACAACTTGGAGGAGCTTGGGATGGAGTTAATGTTTAACTAAGAATATGGTGCAGTGGAAAGTTTGTAGACAGATGTAAAGTTTGTTTGGTTACAAAAATGGAAAGCAGAAGTGGTGGTGCGGCACTAATGGGGAGGAGTATAATATCCAATTTAAGTCTTGCTATTGTTGAAGCTAAGATTAAACACTCGTGGGGTCTGAGAGAGTTGTGTATGGTAACCTTGTAGAGAATGCAACTCTACAAAATCAGGCTACATAGTTTGGCAGGATAGCTCTAAGAAATGCATTAGCTAGAGACATTTATGAAACATCAAAATTGAAATGAATTAAAAAATCATGGTGGCATAATTTGTGGAGAATTTTTTTCCCTCCTAGTGCATGTTGGTTTGTGTTGTTAGCTTGTGAAAACAAGCTCCCGACTATCAATTTGATTAACCTGGCCAATCCATGTGTAATTTGTAAAAGAGCCAAAGAGTCAAATAAGCATCTTTTTTGCATTGTGAAGCAGTCAAAAATTTTCAGGAAGAGGAGAATTATGTAGTTATGGTGCAAAAGAAATTCTGTTTCTAGAGAAAGTTAAAGGTTCAAGTATGGTTGGATTGCCAAGTGTTGGAAAGCAGCAGTCCACATAGCTTATTGGCAAGTTTGGTGGTGCAGGTACAAATTGTTGCATGGTAATGGTAAGGGCAGACTTTCATTTAATGTGTGGGAATATGTGTCAATTCTCTTGTAGAGCTATGGAATGGAAAAAAGGGGAAAGTGAATTTATCAACTTGTGGTTGAGATATAATATGCTTTGTTTCAATGGGTTTAGTGAAGGATACCCAAAGCAAGTCGTTTATAGTAACATCCTTGCCAAAAATTCAGGAAGAAATATGTAATGACTTACCAGCCTTCTCCCTGTCAGAGGGGTGCAAAGACTGATCATTGTGAAAGTGCATATGGGATAGGATGAAGTAGACTTCTATACGTTGCAGTGGACTTTGCAGAGAGATGGTAGTGCATCAATTTCTTCTTGAATGGATACACAACATTGTAGGTCAAAGACTTGCTTAACATTTTTTCGTTTGTGACATTGATAAAATGGCAAATAAATTTGATGAGAAACATGTTTTAAATTAGTCATTTTGTTAATGTAGTTATGCTTTTAGCCTTAGGTGATATAGCTGTTTTCCTTATTTACTTTATTGTCGGTTAAAGGATGTATTCTCTATGTGAGGCAACCTGGCGTTAGTAGGCAAGAGATATGACTTGGCATTGTAACACATGTAAACGTTGTAAAGTAGGTGCAGCAACCTGGCTTAACGCAGGAAAGAGATATGACTTACCATTGTAACACATGTAAACGTTGTAAGTAGTCGTTTACATCTATATTTTGTGGCATATATATTTTCCTTGTATAATTTACTTTTGACTAGAAGGGATTTTTGTCTCACACTTGGTTTCTCTCGCCACTGTTTCCTCTTTGCTCAATTAGTAACATGGTACCAGAGCACTCATGCAATGGACGATGGGGAAGCAAGGATGGATGGCGTTGACATTCAAGGCGATTCAATTGGATCTGATATTTCTCAGGTGATGCCAAATCCCTTCTACATTCACCATCAATTACTTTCTTTTTTAACCATTATGTCGTGCAAGGACGATGATTGGACAGGGTGGTGTAAGAGGTGGACTTTATGTACTTCGGCAAGCACCACGCTCATGTGAGCCAACCTATCTCGTTGTCTCCTCTCATGAACTTTGGCATAGGCACCTTGGACATCTTTATCTTCTCATTTGAAATTTGTTAATGACGATTTTAAATTAGAGTTTGAGTTGAATAACGATTATCTATGTGACTCTTATCATCTATGATTTAAGTGAAATCTCTACTGTTCGACCTTTTGATTTAATACACTATGACATATGGGGGCCGTATGCCCAAACTGCTTTTTCTGATTCATATTATTTCTTAAGCATGGTAGATGATTTTTCTCGTGCAACTTGGATATTTCTTATGAAACATAAATTTGAGACATTGCATCTTATTAAAAAAACATTCCTTAATTAAAAATCAATTTGGTTGTGGGATCAAAGCCTTGTGATTAGACAATGGATCTAAATTTTGCTTCTCAAAAATGAAAAACTTCCTACAAGAACAAGGCACCACCCACCAACATAGTTGTGTGGCAACACGACAACAAAATGGTGTAGTGGAGCGCAAACATAGACATTTACTTGAAATAGCAAGAGCTCTTCATTTTTTAGTCTAATTTACCCACATGTTTTTGGAGGAATGTATTTTGACTGCAACTTATTTAATGAATTGTATTCCATCACCAAATATTAATGGAGAAGCTCCTTTTAAAAGACTCTTTAGAAAAAAAACACCGTCTATCAAGCATCTCCAAGTCTGGGCTCTTTATGTTATGCCACCAGTACAAACCAAAATAAAGATAAATTTCAATCTAGAGTTAGCAAGTGCATTTTTACTGAATATCCGAATGGGCAAAAAGCTTACAAGGTTTATGATTTGGAAACCCAAAGAATTTTTTCTACTAGTGACGTCGTCTTCTATGAAGAAATTTTTCCTTTTCAAAACCAAAAAACAGAAGATGATAGCAAGATTGTTTTACCTATGCCATATAATCAAGAGGAAGAAGACTATAGTCCAAATCAAGAAATGAGCCCAAGGTCTGATCCAAACTCTCAATTGGATTCATGTCAAACAGGTCTAGAACACATCAATTAGGAGGGACCAAGGTCTGATCCAAACTCTCAATTGGATCCATGTCAAACAGATACAGAACACATCAATTTGGATGACTCAAGGCCTGAGCCAAACCCTCCGTTGGATCCATGTCAAACAGATCTAGAACACATCAATTAGGACAAGCAACAAGAAGGACCTAATCCAACGACGGATGAAGTCATTAGAAAATCAAAACGCATTAGGAAACCCACAACTTGGTTCTCTTCCAACAATGTCGCCTCACCCAGACACAAAAAAGGTACATATATCCATGAACCTACAAAACTCATTGAATTAGATTGTCATGTCATTGATGAGAAGTTACTGATCAATGAATGATTTATAGTCAGGTGTTTTGTCTGGTGGGTCAAGAAAGGTCCTGCTCCAGATCCCTGGCCAGCCTCCAGAGAGAATGAAACACGCATTCAAATCCTTTCCAAGTGTGTCAAGAATTCTACCATTGTGGTTTATGGCCTTTCGTTTGGAGGACACGACAAAGTTATTTCAGATCATAGGCGTCCCCCAAAGAATATTAAGCATCCTGGGACCGACTGCAGATCTTATCTTCCATTCACATCAAGCACGGCTCTACTATTTTGGTATTCCTTTAGTCAGTCCGGCTGGATAAAATGGCTCAAATATGTTATGGATTGTAGATCAACTCCCTGCGTTACAGACGTCTTTGAGTTTTTGGACCGCACTAAAGCCCTGCCGAGTTTCAGTAACCCATCAGCGACATCCTCAATCTACTACACGGATATATAATGTAGTTTGTTTCCACTATTTGTTTTCTGGATTGTAAAGCTCTTCATGCTAATGTTTGTCGAGTCTATTGTCTCTTTTTTTAAAGTGAGCAGACTAGTTTTTCATCCTACCATCCAAAAAAGAGCCAAAGTTTTTACTCGAGCCTCCAATCTTATTAGTACATAGCTTGCTTTTGGTGCTTCGGGACGGTGCCCTCGCCATACGTTGATTTGAGCATCAGTGCCTCTTTTTTGCAGCTCAAAAAGTTGAGGTCTCAAAGATTCCTAATAGAGAACCAGCTCATGCCTCCTTTACCTCTTCCCTTGTACCAATTCCTTTGGGCACCTCTTTTGCTATTGGGTTCTGTACATATTTCTTTTTGTTATAAATAAAAGGCCAGATGCCTCTTCCTCAGCAACGTTGTTGGGAAACTAATTGAATTAGGTAAAACTAGTTCGCTAGGACTTGGCCAAATTTGAATCGAATTGATGGCAAAACAATCTGGGACTGTGGACAGTTCAATAGCGCCAAATGTCAGCTTTGAACTACTTAATTTTTTAATATTGTTATCCCATTTTTTTAGATTAATTTTTACATTCTTTGGAATTTATTTTTTATAAATAAATTTTTTTGAATGTCTGAAGTAGAAGCCTAGGGGTTTGCCTTAAACCTCCCCCGTTCAAACATGAAACGAACGAAAGAAAGAAAGGAATTAGGGAAAAGTGAGAGAAAAATCAACCGTCACTCGAATCAGTAATCATCTGCAAAAGTGCCAACTAACAGAACCAGAAAGCAAACAAAATAAAGAAAACGAACAAACGGACGAGGACGAGAAAAGAAAAAGGGAATTTAGGGATAGTCTCATTCAATCAATCTTCATCCAAATCTCAAAAATAAAACAAAACAACGTGCCTTTTAAATAGGCTACCTAAGCAATTTACATCTTGGAAACAAATACGATTCTAATTAATCAAACGGTCCAAACTCAACTAATCAAAATGAAACTAAAAAAAAAAACTAATAAAAGAAGAGTTCATCTGATTCTGGTGGGTCTGCCCAATGCTCAACCGATACAGCTGAATCGGCAAATTGACCGATACACGCAGCTTTGCTGATACGCATACCCAGATTTTACTTGGGAAAAATAAAGATGTCACTTTAATGGGTACTATGGACTAGGCATTTGGAACCTATGGTTTAATTGGAACTGATTAACAATCTCTTGGAAATATCCAGTCTCACCTTATGAGGATTCAGGCACATTCTCACTAGGGATATCGAATGAAATTTGATTTGCATCGGACATACGATCGAACTGCTTTAAAAAAAAATGGATATGAAAAATAATTTATCCGATTTAGAAATCGGATTGATATGGATTTATGCAACGATATTGATGGAATTCATATTCTTATTTGAATAAATATCTGACCAGATAATAAGCACCAACTTGACTACTTGAGTTTTCTTGTATCCAATTCATGAAGTGCATTCTCAACATACCATAATAAGATTCGGACTTTTTGAAGTCGACTCAGATCTGATTTCGAATTTGCATCCCAAAGTTAAATTCATATACGATCCAGATTTTTCGGTTCCTAGTAAAAATCCAAATTCGAACACAAATATTTGAGCATGCAATAAATCAAATATGGTACAATAAAACCAACTTTGGTTCAAGTCTGACCGATTGGCATCCTTTCTCCCGGCTTGCAACATGGTGGCAGTAGGTGGGAGACTGCGGGATTTTTTTCCATTGTTATACTTTATATATATATATATATATATATATATATATATATATATATATATATATATATATATATATATATATATAATAAAGGTCAAGTCTTACCCCCGCCAGACAGTTCGGATTTGGATCCTGCACCTCTTGTTTGGATAAGGTTATGAAACACCGTTCTTTAACGTCTTAGTCAGTGGACCGAGCTCATCTTGGCACTAGTGGAGGCTGTTTGGAGTGTGCAACAGAATTAATCCACTTTATTGACATAGAAGGACTTATGGACAATCTGCTGAAAGGGACACCCCGCTAATATTGGGGACACAAACCAAGTCCAAGCGAACGGGATAAAGCAACCATATCGCATGGTACCCCACAAAATATCCCATTTAATCCAGATTTATTAGGCACAGCTAAACATCCATAAGACCCGACTTTAGGTAAATAAGATTGTACCTAGTCTTCAATCTGGATAAAGAAATGAAATGACTTACTGCATCTAAAATTAAATTATGCTACAATCAAATGATTTATGAACTGTTGCTACATCATAAATCATCATTAATGTTCATGCGATGACTTTCTGTTGGCAATATATTTTGAATTTTTAATTATCTGGTGATATCCAGCACTTGGCTATATATATATATATATATATATATATATATATATATATATATATATGCAGATACACATATTTGCCGGGTGAACCTTTTGCCAACACCGGGAGAATGATATAGGAGCAAGCTCATCCAAAAAGAACGACAAGAAGGGAAACAGTTATTTGGAACCCTAGATCCAAAATTTTGTTTTGATTTATCTATTTTTTATTCATTTGAATTCAGAATATAGCAAATCTTTTTTGACCTTGTAATGGTGCCATGTTTATGTTTGTTTAGGGGCCAACGGCAACTTGACTTCATGTTGTTTTTGTGTGTGTGTGTGTATATATACACATTCACATATTTAATCATGAGACCATTTTTAATTTTCTTTTCCACAAATTTAACTATATGAAACTGATTGACATTATCTATTTCAAGATCATAAAAGATGTAAAGATCAATTTTTTTAAATTTAAGTGTTGTATGTTTTGTTGGTTCACAAAATCGTATCCACTCAACTTTTTTGTTCCTTTATCCTGAAACAGTTACAATCCATCTATGCGATTGCATCTTAAAACATGCGCAACCATATCTATGGGAAATATATTTTAGAAACCAGATATATAACACTACCATAAAAATGTACACTTTGGCTTTGGATGAGATCCAGCCTTACTTAATCCAGCCTAATCAGATCTTAAGTAATTAGATTCTCGTCCAGACTTGGACTCGACCTTTGCTATGGAACTGGAAGCCGATTCATGAACTGACTATCGCATGATTCTAAAGTAATCAAGTTGCCAAATCTGAAATTCACGTTTGCTTGTATTGCATGTCAAACCAGAATCGAATTACTAATTGGATCTGTTTTTCTTTATACCAGATCCAACTAAATGGTTATGGATTCAAGTCTCAAGACACTAATTGGACATAAATCTGACCTGGCAAATATTGAGTTTGACCACTGTGTGCATGTGTGCGTGCATGCTGCAAACTGTTGAAGAAAGCAGTCCAAGGTTTTTAAGCTTAGAGCTATGCGCGGTTTTGCCTCGCTGCCTCGGGTACCGGTACCGCGGTACGTTTCGATCTGGTTTCGGATCGAAACCAGATCGAAACCAGATCCAAACCAAGCTTATCCGAAAAAATCAACTGAGCTTTCACACCCGAGGTCTCCCACCACCGACTCACATGTAAGGGAAGGGTAAAGATTACTATATGCTGTTTTGTTGTTTCAAAATTTATCAATACATGACTAAAAAGAGCTCTTCTCACTCACATGTCAAAATAAACCAAGCTCTTCTTACTCAAATGTCAAAATTTTGAAGTTATTTTAAAGTTTTTATGAAATGGTTGTTTTTATGAGATGGTGTTTTGTTGTTTCTTCAAAAATTTATCATTTTTTTAATTAAAAAATTAACTTTATTGCATAAAATTTAAACCGTACCCGTACCATGAATTGCAAAAACGTCATACCAACCCGTTTTCCTGTACCCGTACCCGTACCGCGGTGACATAGACTTAGAGCTATGGTTTTTTATTGAAAAAGAATATGAAAAAACTCAGTTCAAGGACATTAGTGCAACTGAATGGCAAGGAAGTTCACATTCAAGGGATCTAAAGTTCAAATCTTGTTGTTGCTATCATGATTTGGTAAGTTATTTTTTTGGGCTTGAAACATGATAAACACAATACCCGAATTGATGGATGTACTATAAGTCTACCAGATTCCGAAACAAACCACAACTTGAGACACAAGTGTATAGTTTTAGAGGTTTCTATATATAATGTGTGACATTTTTTCAAAGTGCTATGTAAGTATGAGACTGGAATATGAAGACAGAAGTGTAAAATGTCTATATTCAAATTAGTTATGTACCTTTCTTAACGGTACATAACTAATTTTTGAACAAGAACCTAATCATGCACTTGGAAACGAAAAAGAGACGGAAATAAGCAATAAGCTAAAAATATTTAATATTCAAACGTCAATACTAAACTACCTTGCCAGTTCATTTTCTCCCAATGATAAGCCCAAAAGAACATGTGATAAATATCATTTCTTGGTTATTAAGAAATTTTCTGATCGTTAAAATTAAAACCTCATGATTAATTACCTTTTAGTGATGACACATTTAGTTAGCGCTTAGACGACACATTTACAAAAATTGATTTTCTCAAAATTTGTTTTTGAAAAAGTAGTTTTTTTTTTTTAATTAGTTTTGAAAAACTAGTTCGTGTGTTGGGTAATAGGACCAAAATATATGAACCTCTGAGATCCTAAGTTAGTAAGTTATAGACTTTCTTTTGAAAAATAGGTTTTGCCAGAAATAAGTTATCATAAAACCTCCCAAACACTTATTTTTTATAAAATTAATTTTTGATATCATCCTAACACATCCGAAATGACATTTTGGAAGCAAAACCATTTTCTACCTAAACAAATTGATTGTAGAGTATCGTCCAAACGCCATCGTTTTTAAATGTTTAATGAACAAAAATTAAAATATCTTCGGTGAATTTAATAAAACTTCGCACCACTTTCAATGTTTAATGAAAAAGAAAATTAAACTATGTTCCGTGAATTTTAGTAAACTTTGCGCCATTTTTGTGGAAAATGAAAACGTTCAAAATCTTTTCCTGGTCGAGGAGATTCCCAAACGGCTCTGCTTCCGCACCACAGCAAAGGTCACAGTAGCAAGACATGCAGTCGAGGGGCCAAACGCTGGGCGCCCATAATAAGGCCCAGCACGTCTCCCCTCTTTTGTTCTGTCCCCGACACACGCTCTCTCTCTCTCGATCTCGAGACCGTTGAGCTCAACTTCACGGGCCGGGGGAGAGAGAGAGAGAGCGCGAGGGGGGTACGGGTCGGGTTCAGGAGGGTAATTTTCATCTCAAGGGGGATAAACCCCACCACTGTACATCTATCTCTCCCTCGCTTTTCTTCCAGCAACTGACGAAAAATTTTTAGTTATTCTCCTTTCTTTGCTCCCTCAACGTTCCGACTCTTCTTCGTTCGTTGTCTTGCTCACAACTCTTGGGAGAAGAGGAGAAAGAGGAAGAAGGTATAGGAGGAGAAGAAGAAGAAAGGGAAAAGAGGGTTATCCACTGAAGATAGCACCAGGTTTTTTTTTTTCCTATTTGCTGTTAAGTACTGGTCCTTGCTGTATCTTTCATATCTTTGGGTTGTATCTTGTGCATTCAGTGCTTACGGTTTTGGGTATGCGAGAAATCTTGCTGAAATTGGAAGCTTTGGGTAGTTGCTTGCTATGGGTCTTCGCTGAAACTTTAATTTTATGGAGGTTCGGTTCATTTTCTTTGTTCTTGGTTCTGTAAAGCTTGTTCTTTGAGGTGCTAGCCCCCATGAAATGGCGGAAGTTGAGATACCCAAGTGGTTGAAAGCGCTGCCGCTGGCGCCTGTTTATTACCCAACGGAGACCGAGTTCTCCGATCCGATTGCTTTTATATCCAAAATTGAGAAAGAGGCGAGTTCCTATGGCATATGTAAGATTGTTCCACCACTTGCCAAGCCTTCCAAGAGATATGTATTTGCGAATCTCAACAAATCATTGGCAAAATCGTCTGAATTTTTCGATGGTGTATCTTCCCCTGCATTCAGAAATGCTGGTGATGAAGGGGAGAATAAGTCAGTGTTTACCACGAGAAACCAGGAATTGGGTTGTCAAACTTCAAAGAAAACTAAGGGTCAGTGCCAGTGGGCGGTACAGAAACAGGTCTGGCAGAGCGGTGACACGTACACATTAGAACAGTTTGAATCAAAATCCAGGAGCTTTGCTCGGGCTCGATTGGGAATGATTAAAGATGTTTCTCCCTTAGTTCTGGAATCTTTGTTTTGGAAGGCAGCTTCTGAAAAACCCATCTATGTAGAGTACGCCAATGATGTGCCAGGATCTGGCTTCGGTGAGCCAGAGGACGCACTTTGTTTTTTAAACAATAGAATGAGGAAGAGGCGATTGGATAGAAAATATATGAGAACTGTTGCTAAGAAGGAAAAGAAGCTGCATGCTCAAAACGATTCAACACCCACGTCTGCAGGGGGGAATAACCAAACTGGCCTTTCCCAGTCATCAGAATCCTGCCATGGCACATCACTCACCAATTCTGACGAAGGACTAGAAGAGATGCATGGGAGTAGCAATCCCAGCAGTAATAGAGAAGGGACGGCTGGTTGGAAGATTTCCAACAGTCCGTGGAATTTGCAAGTTATTGCACGTTCATATGGATCTCTGACTCGATATATGCCTGATGAAATTCCAGGGGTTACTTCACCGATGGTTTACATAGGCATGCTGTTTAGTTGGTTCGCCTGGCATGTGGAAGACCATGAATTGCACAGCCTTAATTTTCTCCATACGGGCTGTCCAAAAACCTGGTATGCTGTTCCAGGAGACTCAGCATCATCTTTTGAGGAAGTCATCCGAGTGCAAGGTTATGGAGGCCAACTTGGCCATGCAGGTACCTTCGTCATTTCAGCTTACAAGTTTCTTACTTCAATTTGGTCTCATACGTGCAAGTTAATGAACTTGAATAGTTCTTTTTTGCCTTTTTGTTCTTTTCAGCTTCATTTGCAGTTTTAGGTGAAAAAACAACCTTGTTGTCTCCAGAAGTGGTTGTTGAATCTGGAATTCCTTGCTGCCGGTGATTACCGATCCATGTCTTTTGATCTTTTGATTTCTCTTTCATCTAATAGTAAGAATGTAAAATTTTATGCAGAAATAGGTTTTCAATTATGCAATGACCTTAATAATGTTAGTTAAATCATGCAAAAGTATCCATGTGCATCAGAATATCTTGATGGTAAAGCTTTATCTCTTCTTAGTGCCCAATTTCTGACTGGTTTAGTGAATTTCCTTCTGTTTTGTTTTATTTATTTATTTTTTTTGGGTTCAGGTTAGTGCAAAATCCTGGTGAATTTGTTGTGACCTTTCCAAGGGCATACCATGTAGGGTTCAGCCATGGTAAGTAGCTCACTTCTGATTTTTGCGTTGGTCACTTTTGTGTTAAAGCAATATGCATTTGAGTCTTTGGGGATATCAAGTGTAGTTTATGCATATTATATTAGTTTTATGATGCTTCCGTAAATGATTTCTTTTTAATTTTGGGTTCTTTTAAAATCCAAAACTTGGTTTAATTTCTTTAATTGATGAAATTTCACATTTTTTGGTTATCATATATTGGCTAAGTTAAATAAAGTGCATCACTTAAATAGTAGCAAAAGAAGGTATATTCTTGCAATAACATGTATATGTGCGTTTGTGGAAGTCAACTTTTGACTCAAATTAGAGTGGACTGCACGTGTCAACCTTGTTCATAACATGAAAACATATTCAGACATACATAAACACGTATAATTTTGTTGGATTTTTTTTTTTTACATATTTAAATGAATGGGTTTGAGTGTATATCTGCATGTGTAAGCTTTTCTTACCATCTTTAACTCTCCTGTTTATTAATGTCTGGGGATCAATGGATCCCAATTGAGGTTGGGACTATCAAAGTGTAATGCATAAACAGAAAGCAGTCAATTGGACATTTTACACAATTGCTTAGTGGTTCTTGAGGGAACTCTAGCCAACAAATATGTATGCAACAAAAACCAACTGTCTTGATATGAAACAACACATTCTTGTGATGGTTAAGCATAATTTTTGAGCCATGTTTGCACATCCATTTTGACATTCACATTTTCCAACTATTTTTTTTGCTTCAAGCCATTCATAGGGTGTGTCCAACTTGGAGGCCTTGGATCTCCTTCTGAAAAGCTTTGCTAACAATGGAGTAATCAAGCCCATCCCATGAGATTAGTGACCGGCATTATAAGGCATGCCATGCTTTACTTGCTCCTAATTCTCCTAGAGCATTTATATGTCCAACCATAAAAGTTTTTAGTTTAAAAAATGAGCAGTTTAGTTTGTTATTTTGTAAGTCTCCCTTAGATGCAGATATGAAGACTATGCATCAACTTCAGAATACGTGGGTACAACACTTTGTTGTGTCTGTTAGCCTCCACACAACAAGCAACTCACGCACACTAACTCTTGGTGAAAGCCCAGCCTTCACTTAGATCAGGAAGATTTCATTCTGTATTAGGGTTTTAATCCCTACTCATCTTTATACATGCAATAAGTCGGGTGGGTTAGACTCTCTAATTACCTCCCCGACCCGTGTACTGGGTCCATTTACCGACCCACTAACCAAACTCTCTAAGACGTAGTAACCTCACACTGACTCAACTAAAGCAAAGGACTCAACTCAGAAGAGATGCCTAACAAGTATTCCCCACTTACAGTAACACCTTGTCCTCAAGGTGTGAATTAGGGGCTGAATATCTTCTGCAAGCTCCCAGGTAGCTGGTAAGTCCTCATAACTGGTCCATTGAATGAGCCATTTAGTAACTATGCTGTTATTCTTTGACAAAACGTCAGTAGTATCTTGCTAAACCCAAAAGAGACCGTAATTCTTTTACTAAACCAGGCGCCTTCCACCCTTTCACCGCCTTCACCTTGTCGTCTTCTATTTGAACTCTTCCTTAACTGATCATGTGACCAAGATATGCAATCTGGTCTGTCCCGAATGCACATTTTAATTGCCTGGAATGTAGGTCATGCTGCTGTAGTGTAGACAAGACTAGTCTCAGGTGTTGGAAATGTTCATCCTCCTTTGGATTGTACACTAAGTTATCATAGATAAAGACAAGTACAAATCGACGAAAGTAAGGCCTGAAAAGATCATTCATTAAGGACTGGAATGTGACAGGAGCATTAGTTAGCCCAAAGGGCATCACCTTGAATTTATAATGCCTGTCGTGGGATTGGAAGGTAGTTTTGGGCACATCTTGAGACACCATCTAATTTGATGGTAACTTGCCCTTAGATCCTGCTCATAAAAATATGCAGCTCCATGTAATTCATCTAGTAATTCTTCAATGAGGGGAATGGGATACGATGCTTTACCGTGATGACATTTAATGCACGGTAGTCTATGCAAAAACTCCACCCTCCACTCTTCTTCTTAACCTGCAATGTGGGAGATGCAAAGGGGCTGCAGTTCGGTTATATGATGCCCTCGGTAATCATCTCTTTTACCAACTCTTCCAACACTTGTCGTTAGTGTGGGCTGTATCAGTAAGGTCGTCTATTGACTGCTCCAGCCCCATTTTGGAGTTCGATGTGGTGATCATAGGTTCTTCGTGGGGGAAGACCCTTGGGGGGTTCAAAAACCACTTTGAACTCCTTCAGTATGCCATGCAAACGTCCTTGCTAGATGTATCCCTGCTCCTCCAATTTCTGATCTGTCTCTTCCACCTGTTTTACCATAGTCATTAACAACATAAGAGAAGTTTCTGGGCACTCAGCATCTTCACATCTTCTACTCACTAATCAGTTTGGTTGGAATTGCTTCAAGAGTCTGTCACCCTTCCTTTGTCTGCTCAAATTGTATCTTCATCCCGACGAAGTCCCACACAACTTCATTGCACCCCTAACACTAGATCTGCCCCTACCATTGCCAAAGTGAAGAGGTCCACCGAAAACTTGTGACCCTGGATTTCTGGGACCTCTTGGGTGCACCTCCCCTACACTTCAATGTGCTGCCATCTCCTACAACCACGTCGAATGCAGGCTGGTTCTGCACTTGACAGCCCAATGCTTTCGCTGTTTTTTCGCATATGAAGTTACGGGTGGAGCCCGTGTCCATCACTATGCTTACCTTTCTGCCTCTTAGCTGACTTTCTACCCTCATCAACTGAGGGACTTCGTCCCCTACCAGTGCATGGAGAGAGATTTCACGGGGACCCCCATGGGCAACCTCTGCGTCATCCTCTATGGTTGTTGCTGATTTGGTTCCTCCTTCCAATTCATCTGGTGGGTCATCCTCTTCTTCTACCAGATACATGTGAAGTTTTCGATAGGTGTGGCCAGATGTCTACGGTTGGTTATAGTGGAAGCAAATCCCCCAACGACACTTCTCCTTGATCTGTTTCAGCGTGAGGTGGCGGACCACTTCGAGTCCCATCTGGTTCGTCTTTTGAGTAGCTACGGGTGCTGCTGTTGCATTCTCTCTGAGTACGGAATCCGACTGCCATAGATCATTCTGCACTGCTTTACCTCCACCAGCCTTGCCAATTCGAAGCATTTTGATAGGCTTTTGGGCTTTGCTGCCTAAACCAAAATGCATAGATCGTCCCGCAGTTCCCCCACAAATGCCCCAATCAAGGCGTTTTAAGGGCCACCCACGAACTATGTTGGTAAGGTCTTCAAACCGCTCCTACTACTCAACCACTGTGCCTTTTTGCCTGATTTTCATCAACTCGATAATGTAGTATAGGTATACTAACAGTCCAAACCGAGCTTTCCTGGTGTCGACCAGTTCTGCCCACTTTGTCCTTCCCTGCTGAGTAACAAGTCACCTATACCACCAGATGGCGACTCCTTCAAAGTGCACCGCAGTGTGGCTGACCCTTTGATCCCCCTCGATATTGTGGCAATCAAAGAATTGCTCCGCCTTTAAGATCCAACTAAAGGTATCTTCACTAGAGAAACGGGGGAAGTCCACTCTGGGCTACTTCCATGGCGATGGATCCAGTACTCTATCCCCTACAGCCGGTGAGGTTGCAACTCACTGTCGTCGGTCTCTATGCATTCGGCGCTGGTCGATCTTGTTCCCTTGCCTGGCCGCAACATTGTACACATCAAGGACATCAGCGAGGAGTGCTCTGCCATAAACGCCTGCATCAGCGCTTCAGTTTCCAGGTTCTGGTGCTCGACCACCTGCAGACGACGGTTCATCATTTCCATCGTTTCCTCCAAGTGTTCTTGATGGACTTCAACAGTAGCCATGACGTCCTTCGAGGTGATCTTGCTGGATGCTGCCATGGTTTCATCTCTGATACCAAACGCTAGCCTTCACGCTAACAAGAAACTCACGCACACTAACTCTTGGTGAAAGCCCAGCCTTCACTTAGAAACAGGGAGATTTCATTTTGTATTAGGGTTTGAGTCCCTACTCAGCTTTATACGTGCAATAAGTGGGTGGGCTAGACTCTCTACTTACATCCATGACCTGTGTAATGGGTCCATTTACGGACCCACTAACCAAACTCCCTAAGACTTAGTAACCTCAAATTGACTCAACTAAAGCAAACGACTCAGCTTAGAACAGATGCCTAACAGTGTCCCTCTATGTTTGTACTAGAAAATTTCAGAAAATGTACCTAGGGACCCAAAAAATCCCATTCTTTGACTAACTTAGCAGCTTAAAAAGAAAAAGAAAAAGGCAAAGGAAAGTCCCCATATGTGATTATGTTTTATTAATCTGGACATTTTATGAAACTTTTTTTAAGTACAATCTATGTCACATGGGTGTGGGGAGGTACAGGTTCGGACATGGCAATTTTGAAAATTGTGGGTATGTGGGTATGGCAAATTTTATATTCTCAAAAGTAATAAAATGAAAGAAAACATTAATAATCTTATAGTCCACAAAAATTTTCAAAATTAAAGAAAAATGGTAGGAAAATATAGAATCTTAGTGGAAGAGAAATATAAAAGGAGAGAAAAATCAAAATTAGAGAAAAAATTAAGTTTGAAAGTATAATTTTAAATGTTTTAGAATGCAGCTGCACCCAGCCATGCCCCATACCCGTGTCGCCGTACCCACGTACCGACACGGGTACCTGTGCAAAGATGACGTACCTGTGTCACATAGATTACAATCTAAATTAGAAACTTTTATTATGTTGGATGTGGATCAGAGATTCAAACCCATATTTGATGTTAGACATACACAGACCAGAGTAACCACATGCCCAGAGGTGTTTGTAAATCAGGCCCAAAACTTGGCAATACAAATGCTTCAAGAGATACACTCTTGAAGACTCCAACAACTTCAATAAGTAACACACAATAAACCTCAAACTTGAGGAGAAGAAGAATATATTAATCTCAACTAGATACACAAGAAGAGGCCTAAAAGCCTTGACTTTACACTAGTGAACCTCCACTATTTATAAGGGAG
>JAANDH010000481.1:0-60857 GCA_011799765.1 Nymphaea thermarum
CAATTTGAGAAGAATGTAAGCAAGCTTGGCATGTTTGACATGTATGCCAAGCTTGAGGGGGAGTGTTAGTCGATATGTGTTATTGGGATCCGGGTCCATTTCTGGATCCGGTCCCATGGGGCGCGGGTACCGAGGTTGGCTCGGTACCCTAGGCGGCAGTCCTTCTCTCCCCTATAAATTATCACTTAAGTGTACTTGTTGATATTAAGTGAAAATTAATTTCTCTCTCCTAGGGTTGCGGTGTGCCCCTAGGTTAGAGCTTCTCCGTGGTTTTTCACCTCTTCAAGAGGTTTTCCACGTATATCGTGTGTTTCTTCTTCTCCCTTCGTGTGTTGCTTGTTTCTACAATTTTCATCATTTTTATTATCATTACAACATTGCCCCTTTTATATAGTCTTATTTATGATTTCCTATTTGTTTCTCATCTATTTCATTTATACCTGTTTCTTTTACTTTTTTTTAAAAAAATCGAGTTTTCCCGAGATTTTCCCAAAAAAAAAAAAGAACAAATTTGCCGTTAAAAAACAAAAAAAAAATCTCATTGTTAAAAACCTGATAACAATACATGTGACAATGTTTCATAGTGCTCTGGTGAATTT
Organism: Nymphaea thermarum; assembly: GCA_011799765.1. Lineage (NCBI taxonomy): Eukaryota > Viridiplantae > Streptophyta > Magnoliopsida > Nymphaeales > Nymphaeaceae > Nymphaea > Nymphaea thermarum. The sequence continues at coordinate 600 of JAANDH010000481.1, forward strand.
TTATGTACTGGGTTAAATTACTAGTGCTCTGAAGCTCAGCAGGATAAACATTGTAACTATTTAAACAAAAATCACAAATATCTCTGATATTTTGAAATACGCCCAACTACTGCCATTTGAAGCAATGAAATATTATCAAAAATTCCTAATATTTTCAAAGTATCACTGGAAACAAAAATGTCTTGATATTGTTGTGATATTGGAAACAAAAATGTCTTGATATTCCTAATCAGATATATGTCTTGATTATAAAAAGGTCCTTTTGTTTGTATTCTTTTTAGTGTGATTTTTCTCATTTTCTCCTAGTTTATTTATATTTTTGCAATATATTGGAAAAAAAGTATTAATTCAAAGTCTTCCTTTTGTTTATTATATCTTTCAGGGTTTAAAATTTCATAGTTTTTCATGATATTTTCCTGGGTCAACTGCATCTTGAAATGAATTCATCTAAATTACATCATGAAGAAACTATTGAGATTTGAGAACGATATTGTTGAGCAATCTTTAATGTAATTCACATCATGATAAAATGCTTAATGTAATCCATATTGGTTATCCTCAACACTTTCTTTTCTTTGTGCCCCTCTTGCATGCACTATGTGCACCATTGGCCCATTGACTCTCCTCTTATTTGATGTCTAAAGTTAGATAGATGATGTAGCACGATGTCTGAAACCGCAGAATCACAGGTTTAATTTTTTTAATATAATAAATTCACAGAAAAGAAGTATGTGCTCTGCACATATGCATATTTTCATTAGAAACGGTCAAATTTGACCACTTAAATCAATCGCAAGTTATTAAATGGAAATCAAAATAAGCTTGCTTTATGTATGCCTTACTTGGAGTCTTTAAACAATTTAGTGGTAATGAAATTTGAAATTTTTAATTGTTGGAGATATGCATAGGTTCTTATAAGAAGAATCATGAAAACTCTATGTACTATGGCGTCACACCTAAAATCTATGTCACACAGCCACTGCATTTTCAGTGTAGCACCAGAGTCGACACAACTCGGGTGTGGTGCAGCTGACCGCATCCGACCAAGATTGTCCAATTTTGGTGCGCACCTGACTCGGGTCAAATGTGAGTCAGGTGTGGTCAGCCGTGTCAAGTCTACATTTATCCGTTTTAATTTTTTTTTTATCATTTGTTCACAAAACAAAAGGGGATTAGGGCTTCAACTTAGTCGAAAGCTCTTCGTTCGCCCTTGAGGTGCCTTGTTGTCAGCCGCTGGGCCTCCACCCAAATGTGTCAGAAATCAGCTGCAAGTCTGCGATCCATCTAGTCGATTTCTTGCTGCCGCTTGCGCGTTTATCTTTCATTGCTGTTTCTCTTTAATTTGATTATTGTTTTTGTTGCTTTTATCTTTTGGGAATGATGGCTGCAACTCCGTCTGGCATTTGCTCCTATTTGCAGCGTGTTTTACTGTTTTTCAGTTCTTTTTTGTAATGTTGAAGATTTAATGATTATTTTCTGAAATATGGAATTGTTTGATCGTTGTTTTCATGGTATACACTATACATGCTTGAGTTTGACCGTTAAACTGTTAATGGTTTTTCACGTAGATCAGTTTTTTGTTTTGCTGCAAAGATGGTTATACTGTTGTTTAATGTTTACTTGCTTAGCATGTTTTTTTCTGACTAATTTCTGCTGGGTTTTGCTGTTTTTTATAGGGTCCATTATTTGACAGATATCCCTTGCACTGCCCATGTGAAGCAGCCGAGCTCATTCATGCTTTAATTAATTCTCCCTTGATCATATTATATAAGAAAACTCTTTCTTAAGTATTACTTAAATATTAGTTGCCATTGATGTCATCATGTCACAGTCTCACAGAGAGAGAGAGAGAGAGAGCAGAAAGGATGAACAGCAATGACTGTTAGCACCAAATGTTTGAAGTGCATTGTAAACATTTACTCATTCATTTACTGATTTAGATTTTAATATTTTACTTAGCACCGAATGTAGATAGTGTAAATTTGTAATTTTTTTTTGTTTACAGACAATTTTGTTATATGTGTGTGTGTATATAATAGTAATAATAATAATAATAATAAATTACCTTCGCCGCAACTCCGCACCTAATTTTTTTGGAATGTTCTGCTCCGGCACCCCGCACCTATGTGACATAGGCCTAAATTTTTTTTCTACAGTTTAAATGTGTAAGGCAGTCTTTTGTGTCGAACTTAGCAAGCATTCAACCTTAAGAGCATTATATTAACTTTAGTCCCAAAAAGGAAACTTTTTCTAGTAATTTATATTTCCTAAGTGTAATGTAAGTCACACCTCTCACTGTACTGTAATGTATGCTACAAGGGGTTTACACGCTATATGATATAATTACATCTCTGAAACTGGTTTCAAGGGTGTATTGTATTGTTCGTTATGTGTAAAAGGAATGCCTCTGAACTCTGAAATTAGTTCCATGGTTGCATTACATAATGTATTGATCAATACACCATACAAACCTGAATTTCGCTTGTATATCATTTTGTGAAACAATGTTACGACACTAGTCATAATTTCTTTTGGCACATATTGTTAATCAGACGTGACTAATGTTCAGTATATGAATTTGTAAGGGTCTATCAACTGATTGTGCTGGTTGGCAAATGAAAACGTGGTTTCCATTTGAATTCATTGGTTTTTGTTGTGAAGGTGGTTGAGATCTTTTATGTCCTTTTTTATGTACATATTGGTGTAACTTGCTTCACTAATACTCTCATTCATATACATCAGGATGCTAACAACAAAACAATACAAATAGGCAATTTATGGAACATTGTGGTTTGGTGTTGCCCATTTCTGCTAATTTTTTCTCTTTGAATAGAAGTGTCCTTTTCATCGTTCTTTTTGAAGTAACTGTGTAATGTGTATCTATATGTCGTTCTCTTTCTTTTTTAAGTTCTAAGATACATTTCTTTTGTCCTGTCTGCCATGTGTGACCACATGCAGTGTTTGCTACTTTGCTTGTATCAATATGTGTGTTTACATTCTTTCTTGCCATTGTGCATCCTGAAAGTCACAAGATGACGTGTCCATTCTGTATGCCCAGGGTGATCTTATTAGGGAGTTCGCTAATGGCAAAAAGAAGATCACATGTGGTACGTATTCTAGTTCTTGTTAACTGGTTCTTTTAGTTTTGTAGCCCTTGGAGTCTTGTTTTACTTCTGTCCAAGATGCAATGCGGTTTTATTCTTGATACTTGTGTAGCTGTTTTCTAGTTTCATCATAATAGGGGTGGGCATCGGGCCGGCCCGGTTATAATAAAAAAATATGCTTTAAAATTATAAAATATCTTTTAAAAATCAAATATATTTTTTAGTAATAAAATATCTGATTAAACAGAGATTTGCTATATTCTAGAGTTTTACTCATAGTCACAAAAAAAGCATTTTTCGAAAACAACACGAAAAAAATGTGATAAATTAAATGGCTGTTTAAAACTAAAAAAATGCATTTAAAAAAAATGTTAAAACCGAAAAAAACGTGTTTTTTAACGCATTTTTCACGTTTTTTTCACCTTTTTCATTTTTTCAGTTTTTTTAATGCCAAACAGTTTTTTTTTTTCATTTTCTATTTTTTATTTGTTGCAAATCTGCTTATCTTTTGATGTTTGTGTTATTAGTTTCTCACTTATTTTATTTTCCCCCATTTTTAGTTTTTTAAAATTTTTAAAAATTTACCGTATTTTTCCCGTTTTTTTCAAGCTCACCGTATTATACCCAAGAAAAACCTTGCCGTTTAAAACTGCGAGACGTTATTTGTGATTATTTACTAGTGAAATATAAAAGAGGAAAGGTTTCTTTTTGGTGACCTTGACATAAAATTGTTACTTTTTAGAATTTGTGAACTGGTAATTGTGTGACTGCCTTCTTACAGGTATCTTGGATTGAGCTTCCTTGAGTTAGATAATAATTGTCGATTTTGAGTATAAGTTTTCTGATTATCTTTAATCTCCTGGTGTTATATTTATTTATTCAAAGCATGGGCTTCATGAAGATGATGTCCACAGAAGAAGCAAGCTAAACCAGCATGGTATATATAATACACATGCATTATATGTGATCCTGTACGAAGAGGATAGGAATGAGACACAAATATGTTGCCTGCATATGATGTGTTTTACATTTCTTGTGTTTCCTTTTACTCTTCATATGTTTTAGAATTTTAGGGCAATAAAAACGTATCTATTTTGGTAATGCTAAAAAGGTTTGTTCTTTGAGTTTTAGTCTTTGAGAACCCTGTGATTGTTTCCCAACTTGTGTCATGCATTACTGAATGTGCATATTCCTGTGATACATGCAGCATAGTCAGTTGCTTCTTTAGCCTAGGTTGATCTTCTGTTACTTGTTTGAGGCTTTACCTGTTCCAGTTCAAAAATGAATTTGTACAGTCTGCCTTGGAAGTCATGACATACTCATATACTTTACATTTGCTCGTTTTACAAGAGAATTATTTTTTGTACAGGAGCTGTACTTCCTTGATACACTGGTAACTTTCTATCAGAAATAATTATATGTCTTTTGATGTATTCACAGAACCCTCGATGCAGGAAAAAATTCAGAAAATACTATCTGATAGACATGCTTCCTTTTCAGTTTTATTATCGGTATAAAACCCATCTCCTCAGCTTTTCCAGTAGTCTATTATGGACTTATTTCCTGTTATTTTTATTTCATTATGCTTGCTCTTAAAGACCTACTTGACCAACTACTCATGAAGTGTTTCATTTCTGATTTGTTTCCAGAATGGGCTAATGGACATCTGGGGGTCAGCTATGTTGAACATTAAGAGCGAAGGATATACCATCAAATGCAATGAGCCTCGTGTAGCCGATTCACAAAAATTCTCAGATACTATCCATGTAACTTCCTTACACTTGTTTCTATTCTAACCAAAAAGCATTTATTCTCAGACTTTTGTTTGCTTCTTTGTTACAAAAAGCCCATTGGAGAATAGTATAATAAACCTCAACTGTATACTATGTGAAAATATTTATCCACATCATTATTTTGAAGAAGGTATGAAAATGTGGCAGCCCATTATATGCAAGTACAAAAACTTAAATAAAAGAATTAAGGACACAAACTAATTTAATATTTCTAACTATAAAAGCAAAACCATCCTATAAAACAAAAAACACAACATTGGAAACCTCGGAGGATCCTATAAAATGATCACCTCATATTAAGCCTCATGGTCCTAGAAAGGTGCTTTATGAGAAATAGGTCTTTTAATTTCACCATATTTTGTTGTTTGTTATTAAGCCATTTTTATGGAGGTTAGCAATCATCATCGGAGTTGTACAAGAGTTGGTAGAATGTCTTTTATTGTGCAATTCCTTTTGGTGCATACCTAATATCAGCAACATATTTCTAGTTTTTGTTTATCATTTTTATTACTCTTGCATCTATTTCACAGATAGAAATTCCTTATGGCCATAGCACAGAGTTTTTGATCCAGAGTTCTAGGAGCGCACTTATTTTACGTGCTCAAGATAATTGGTCAGTCCTCTGCGCTTGATTTTTTTTCTTTTCACTATAAGTGTTTATCTTCCTCATTGTATTAACTGATCTTCAGTTTTAGTGTACCTATCATTTCTCTATCATGATCATAATTCCATACTTGAAGCATAATTTTGCTATGCTATTAGGAGCAAGGAGTCAAGGACTATTTCATTGCCTTCTATGATGTTAATGGGAAAAAAAGTGTTTCATTTCATGCATAATAAAGTTTTTGTCCTCACTAATACATGATTCCATTTCTTCCCTACAATATCATGAGAAACCTGAATGTGGTTTAAATCATGTCTATGGTTCAGATCTGAAGATTGTTATTCTTCTACTATATGTCAATGATATGTTAATAATTGGGGGTGACACAAATAGAATTGAGGAAATAAAATATGTTCTGGATAAGGAATATGAAGTGTCATGTGGGGGTTATTTGACATACTTTTTGGGCAGTGAAGTGCTTATTCTCGAAAGGGGTTACGTTTTGTCTAAAACCAAACTTACAACAAATATTCTCAGTAGGTTCAGTGTAACTGATGTCAAAATTGTGGAGACATTGGAAGCAATTGAGACGATGATGAAAATTAGTGATTGAGTTTCTTTGCATGAGCTTCAAAAAAGTTGGTTGGCTCGCAAATGTTCCTAAGTACACCAGACCAGACATAATACGTATTATATATTGCAATCCATTTCTATTATGTGCCTACAACTACATCAGTTTTCACGGACCATGATGTACATTAAAAGGTCCATAAATAAAGAAGTCTTTCTTCCATTGCAATATTTTTAGAATTTGATTGCTGATATAGTTTCTGGTTGAGGAAGAAATCCAAATTTGATATGCAGACTATCTCATCTCTTGAAGATGCATGCAACATAAAGCTTCACTTTTCATCTATAGAAGCATAATATGCTTAGTGCAATTGCTATAATGGAGATTGTGTGGTTGAGGCATTGGTGCATGATGTGAGGTGCATGTGAAATAGCCTTAAAGCTTTATTGTGATAACAATAACACTAGGTTATATTGTTTGCAACCATAGATTCATAAGCACGCCAAAAATGTGGAGATGAACTCTTATTATATCGGGGTAGAGGATTTCAATAATGTTATTGATTTGTCATATGGCACTTCAGAATTTCAGTTGGCAGGCTTCCTAATCAGGGTGCTTTTCCACCTAGATTTTATTTCTTTCTTAGCAAACTTCAGTCATACCACCATAAATTTGAAGGGGGGGAGAGAGAGAGTGTGTATATATATATGTTCTGTTCCTGCAATTTTTCTTGCTTTTGATTTTTTTGTTTTGTTTTATTTATTGGTCTAAAATTCTAAATTGACTGTTGACCAGCTTAGCTTAACAATGGGCCAGCATCAACAGCTCTAAGTACAGATTCAGAACCGCTGCTGTGGCTGGCTCAGCTAGCCTGTCTAACATACAGGGATAATTCTCCTTGCACATGCTTTAGTTACACTTTTAGTGAATGAAATATTTATTTTTGATATAATTTAGCTTTTATGTTTGTGAGAAAGCTTCTACGCCTTCAGTGCTTAATTTTGTAGGCAACTGTTATTTTGTGGCTTGTGTCGGGTGCTTTTGACTGGACTTTTACACTTTTTCTTTTCTTGGTGTTCTTGAAAAAATGTATATATTTTCTTTGTTTGTTTTGGATCTGGATCCAACTCAGAACTGCATGTTCTCATCTTGCATTCTGCGTGGGTATAGTGACAGGACTGGTATTTTATGTATTATTCTGTATGTTTTAGTCCATGTAGAATGTGTGATTATATTAATGAGATTAGGGTACACCTAGATTGCAGAGCCTGCCTTTACACTGTTTAAGAATCATTCTCTCCTTTATCGTCTCTTCCTCTTCCTTTTGAACAAACTTGGACGTCAAGATCTAACAACAGTTTGCTGTTTATGTATATATATATATATATATATATTCTGTTAATTTCCTACTTGTGGTTTTCTGCAGGCACAGGGATCTCATTGTTCTCACCTTGAGATTGTTCCAAAAATTGGTAACACCCTTATTCTATATTTTCACCATCATTTATAGATTCATACAATTTTCAAAATTTGTGTTTCTGGTGGCCTTTCATCCCTAGTCTTGTGCTATGAGAAATGTTTAATCTTTCCTCATTTCGTCGTTTCCCTGTTTTGCCTAATGGTGTTTGCTTATGCTAGGCCACTTGGATACAGTGCTACAGTAGTAAGGCAAAATATGACAAATTTCTGAAATGTAAAAGTTTACAACTCTTCTGTCTTAAGACCTTAGTCAAGATGTAACAAATCAAGGTGCACAAATTGGGTAATAGAAATGGAATCACATTAGTTATAAGTAGCGACTGATTATAAGGATTTGGCATTATAAAGGATGAGAAATGACAAATTATGGATGGTGCGATGACTGATTGTGAGCAATCATCATTATAAAGTATGAGAAGAAAAAATTCATCGATGGTGCCATGATGCCTGTTCACCTGTTTGTTTTCAGTGTCATGTCATGTCTTGCACTATCATTGCAATCAGTAGGTGATTTGTTTGTGGATTCTAGGATGATTGCGTGATCATTGCACGATCAACAGACATGCAACATTTTCATCTCTTGCATTGGGGCCTCACAGATGCATGGTGACATGCATAATCTATTTTCTCATGGATGATAATCTTATACTAAGAGTAGACTTGCGTCAGAATGGGTCACACTACACACACATGAAGCCTTCTAGGAACTCATTACTCCCACATAGCAGTCGTACAATGCCTGCCACCAAGGAAGTAGTAGAGGCCTAGAAGGCATCATGTTAGGACACAAAGACCTACATATTCACTCAATCGTTGATCTCAGAACTGAGGCTCTTTTCACCTGAAGTACAGAATCAACCCAACAGTGCATTCATAAGCTAGGTTTTGGAATGTTGAGTAAGACAAATCCGCATTAACTAAGGCAATTAGATTTGCCTCCTGAATCAACCATGCAATAATAATACGTAGATAAGAGTAGTTTTCAAGCTCATTCTGGGGAGCTCTAAAACTTCTAATCCCACCAACCTAGCTGATAGCAACACATTCGTATCAGGCCCAAAACTGGGTTTAGCCAAAGTAGATCTGCATCTTTGACAAGCTTATACCTTTGGGTGTCACAATGATTGTCTATACTGTATGATAATTGTTTATGAAGTTTGATGTTAATAAGACCTCAGGATATTGTTGTGCGAGCAAGCCTGGAAAGGAAATGTGATGAGTATTAAGTTGAAGACCTTGGATCAAGTTTCATGTGATGAGTATTAGGTTGAAGACCCTGGATCAAGTTTCAATTCTGTCATTCTACTGAATGAGTTCTCTCTTGGTGTTTTTGAAAGGCTTGATGGCAGTGATAAATTATCGTCCTTAGAAATTGAAAAGTTATGTGAGCATATCCAGTTCCATTTATGGGGCATTGTATGTATCAGGGAAAAAGAAAATTCAAAGGCTGGTATTCTACTTTGGCCTTTTTGTCCAAGGCCGGACATCACACCAGTGCACATGGAACTAAGTGGTGCGAGAAACCCTTTTAGCATGTCTTCCAAGGGATTTCCCGCTAGTCTTTCTGTCCAGTAGTGGTAGTAATATAGCTTTTCTTTCCTCTTCTAGCTTTAACTTGTGTTATCCTCATTTGCCTCACATTTTTTCCGAGACAAACAGCATAACAGACATGCAGATAGAGCTAATTAATATGATGTTTGTATCAACTTTCCAGCTGGACGAATGCCTCTATGCAGATGAGAAATGAATTATATTTTTCAACTTAGCTGGATGCTTATAGATGTTTCTTTCATACTTTTAATTTTGTTGGTTGGTGAGGATTTTTTCTTGATAGGGTTATAAATTATAATCAGTTTGATTATGGTTGAGGTTTGTCTTTTTACCTGTACCTGCACGTCTATCCGATCAAAAACATTTAGGTCCTGTTGCTGGGACCGCCAACTTATTTAACCCTTCCCTTACAATGGAAACCCCATATGGGGACATGACCAATATGGGTACTGTATAAAAGCTGCACACACCTGCAGTTGTCAGGCTTTGTCCTGCCATCCTTGCCTCACGCCTCTAAGGCCTTGTTACCCATCCCTTTGTGCGGTGGTTAGTGATGGTTCATGGTTAAAGACCACTTTTCCAACATTGCTTTTCTAACGTTCATGGTTTTCTTGCTATTGCTTAGAATATCGTCTTTCCACTATGTTCTACTGGTATGTTGGGTTTGGCTAAAGTGGTTGCATTGAATTGGTTGCAGGCTCTGCAGCATAAAAGAAAAGGAAAGAAGAAAATGCTTTTTTTTTAACTTAATGGTGGTAAGTTGGATCTGGTTCTGATGGCAGGTATATAATCCTGGAGCATGATTTTTTGTGGATCTTCTTCTAATTGATGTTGCAAAATGTATATATGTTGTATCATCATTGACCTTGTAATTTAGTATTCCATATTTTTTCCCGTGGTGGAGTTTATTTTCATGGTCGAACTTGCATTCTTTCCATGTTGACCTACTAACAGGCGCATGCTTTTGATTCTGCATCAATCTTGCATTACCTTTCTTCTCCCTGGTGAGTTATGTGACAACAGTAGTTTTCCTCCCAATTTCTGGAGGAACAATTATGGAATTGTAAATATCCAGAAGTTTGTAAGCGACACATTTATTAGTAAACGTTGAAAAGGTGCATTATTTTGCAACTGTTGTGTCTATGGGTTTCTATAGTTTATGTGCACATCAGTTAAAAAAAAAATTATTCATGGGCGACAAGTTCCGTGCCTTCGATTTGACTTGGTATTGCAGCATGTGATTACTTCTCGTTTCGTGGCCATTCCTACTGCTTTATGAGCTTTCGACCAGGCATTTTACCTTTAGGATTGTGTTTTAGGATTGTGTTTGAAAGGCTCTATTAGAGCATCTCCGTCTCCGACACAGCATATTCCCTTATAGCATGACGAAGTGTAACGTGATGGTCCCATTTCAGGCACCTGTTTCCAAAATCTATGTTGCACCGGTGGGAGTCTTTAAGAAACAATGAAACAGACGTAGTTGACGATTTAAAGAATCATCTTTGCATTTCTCATGGCTCTGTCTCTCTGTTAATGTACTGTTAAATTACTGAATTGAACCTTAAAATCTCGACTCATGACACTGCTATGAACAAGGCTAGTTACAGAAAGGTAGGGTAGAACTTTTCAATGAGGTTAGCGATGGTATAATAAGTTCAGTTTGTAGGCAGATGCCAGTGAAGCAATCAAAGAAAGCCAACTCCACGAATTGAAGGAAAAAGCTCAAGTGCAGGTATGTCTGCTACATCCTTGAGAAAAAGTCATGCGCTTCGTAGTATCGGTCCAAAATCACATTAAAGAGAGGATGAATAGGCTCCAGCAAATTCGAAAATGGACCCAACACACTGGTTGGTTTTGGTGAACCTCCGACGGCCTTGGACTCGCTATGCTGACATACAGAAAGACCACTTAGACAATAGCAAGTATGGTAATAGTCTCTATGTTTTCCTGGCTTGTCCTTGAATCCACCTTCCAACACCTGCGCTTCACAAAACTTGAGAATTAATGCCATATACTAATCCTTGCACACGATTATACGTAGCTAATCCTCCATGTATGTGCTGTGTTACAAAGGAAATCAAGAAAACAGGCAAATGGAACCTTCAATTCCTTATGAAATGCCACATGAATGTCAACTGCAGCTTTTCAGAAAAAGCTAAAAGGCAATACACTTTCACAGGGGAAACATTGTCTTGGTTTTGATATGCAGCTAGATACATTGTCACCAAAACAGAAAAAAATTACCTGAGAACATAAGAGTATGTAATGCTGTAGGGCGAACGGATCAAACAAAGGTCCAGACTCAGCTACCCCATCAAGGAAAGAAAATCCAGTATCTGTTCAAGTCTTTACGATGATTAATTTAGATGCCAACAAGATCTTTGCAGTGTCACTAAACATGAGAATTTCTTTCAAGGAATGAACGTGCATATGAAAAATTGATATGCTTCATGAAGATATTGTCAAGAGATTCAAGCTAACAGATCTCTATCTGTGATGAATAATTTCAGAGACAGGTATCAAATTACTCAAAATGCTATGTAGACACTCCATTGGAGAAAGACCTTTTTCTTCTTTGGAGAGATTTAAATCGGTAATGAAGGTGCTCTCTGAAGATTGTCTGGTTGAACCTAAAAATGACATCTTCAGTTGCTTATCAATAAGTAATGATATTTTCTGAAGAAGTGCAAGAGCTCCCCCCTATTAAAAGAAAGCATCAGTGAGAATCTTTTAAGACCATGACGCACTTAAAACAATACGAAAAAGAACGAAAAAGTACCTGCCAAAAGGAGTAACAACCATCCACTAACTTGTTTGCTCGACCTTGAAAACCACCTTCTATTTCTCCCTGACGAAACACCACCCAGTCCTGTTTGAAAACGTTCCTAGAAGTTATTTAAGAAACAGAATCAACCATATCTTCTAAAAATACTCGTATAAGAAAGTATGCAGCATTTACGTGTGAGGATATGTGCTAAGCAACTGTGGAACCATGGTTTCTGACAGTAACACCTCTCTGTAAATGTGTGCTTGTGCATTCGGGCGTACAATAGTATAATTAGAGGTTCACAGCTTCAACAAGTACTAGAGACATAGCGAATTAATGAAAACCATGTCCCATACATCACATGTGAACATATCAATAAGGATATTTTTCATTTCGGTTTTGATTATTTTTTGAGCTCCTCCTATGCAATGCTCCCATCCATGTCACATGGATGCAAATGTAAAAAGTGAGGCATGTTGTGATATACATAATCACAATAAGATAACAGAGTTCTCCAAAACTATGACCAGGAGATGCCATATATACATCACCCAGTTTACTCATGAAGGTTGTCTGATTCATCCTGATGGACGGTTGAGAGGAAAATAAGAAGAAAAAATGATGGACATTTTTATCATCTAATATTATCACACATTTTTCTTCATACTTTTCTCTCAACCATCCATCATGATGGATCGGATGGCATCATGAATGAGCTGGGCAACTAAGCCACCATTCACTCACTCGAATGTTATATGAACAATAAAAACAACTACCAAAGTTATGAAATGATATTTACTCCCTGCAAAACAAGCACTTTGAGACATTACCTATACAAGAAAAATGTCATTACAGGGTCAGCAACTCTCACCAAATGTGCATCATAACATAATAGAAACAATTTCTTACCAAAAGCTGAGGCAAGTCCAGACAGTCAACCTCATTAATCAGGATTAATGTTGCCAACCCACAAAATGTGTACCTTCACATTGAACAAGATTTGGCAACAAAAGATTGTATAACACAAACTAAGTTAGAAACAAATCTAAAAAGTCATAAATACAACATTCTAAAACAAAGAAAATATCTGTTTAACTGCCAGAAGTGAAGAAACATACCCGCCATGAGCTTCTGAATCAGGCTCCCCTGCAATTCCCCCTTCATATGTTTGACAACTACAAAGAACATCAGTATAGTCAACATAGACAACATAGGAGGAACGATAAAATAATGAGAATGTTTCTCTGTCCAGGGCTCTATTGTGCTGCTAGTCTATGTGGTTTCAATGTTGTGCATACGTATAGATGAAGAAAGCTTATTATATCAGAAGCAATTAATAAAATCACATAATAAGAGATTACATTTCCAATGGCACAACTTGGGCATCATCATGTAAGTATATCCAATCATAAACATGTGAATATCTGCATGAAGTTCAAGTTCTGCCACAATATTATATTTTACTTTACATGTACATTTTGATAATGCCTCAGTATTATATCACCTAAGAGTCCATGTGCATCACCTGCATTTTCAAGTTACTCAGCTGCAATATCGGTGACCAACAAGTCCTAACATGCTAACTGCAACAACATAGAGATAGTACTACTCCTTAATGATAATGGTGGACCTGCAACACTAGACGAGATACACGCAATGTTCATGATACGAGTAAACCATTTCACCAGGAAAGGAAAAGGTCTAGTGGATCCAAAACATTTCATCAAAAACCTGAGGGCGAGATTAAAAATGTTCATCCAACCTTGTTACAAAGTGAAACATGAAGAAGAAACTGGTCAGTGAGGGTAACCCATCTACCTTAGTACAAGATAACAAGTAACAACCTAGCCTGAGCACGTGCATGCAAGAGAGATTCTGAGGAGTACATGAAAGGTAGCACTAGAGCTTACGCATGTGTGCAACAGAAAGCCTGAGGAAAACATGACAGGTAGCATCCTATTGTCTGCAAGTACGTGCAAGAGAGAACCTGAGGACAACATGACAAGTTGCATTCCGAACATGCAGGAGAGAACCTGCAGAACAGCATCCTAGCATGTGTACATGCATGTGAGAAAGAGTGTTTGTGTGTGTACGTGAGAGACAGAGAGAGAGAGATCTTAAAGGCCTTTAGTCAGGCCCCATTTTAAGTCCCAATAAAAATCTTAATTGCTCGTTTCTCCTTCAATCTGACTTTGTAGATTGGTTTGTGTGAGACTTCACGCTAATCAGCACTCACGCACACCAACTCTCCGTGAAAGCCCAGCCTTCACTTAGAAACAGGGAAATTTCATTCTCTATTAGGGTTCTAATCCCTGCTCAGCTTTATACAAGCACTAAGTGGGTTGGGTTAGGCTTTCTAATCACCTTCCCCAGCCGTGTACTAGGTCCATTTACCGACCCACTAACCCACTCCCTAAGACTTTGTAACTTCATGCTGATTCACTAGCAGACGAAAGCAAACTACTCAGCTCAGAACCGACGCCTAACAGTTTGACACTGCTTATCCATTAAGGAGCACAATTTAGATTAAATTTATTAGTGTATTCTTTCACAGTCAAATGTGAATGTGATCTAACACATTAAGAAATTTTGAAGTATAGAAGGTCCTTTGTTATTGTCTATCATGCACACTCATGTTATTATGCCTAAAAATACACTCTAGAAAAAGCAAAACCTATTGTAGTACAGGATAAACACATTCAAAATGTGGTACGTGATAACCAAATATCCTCACAAGCAAGCCAAGGTGGCAGCCCCATAGCTGACACTTGAAACCTAGCCTTGAAGCTTAAATAAATAAAACATATGAAAAACAGAAAAAGTACTTCAATGAAAAGCAAGAGAAAGGAGAGACAGATGTTAACATTGTAAAACTAGTGTTTCAACTTTCACGCAGTAATATGCATTAAGCATACTCAATATTGCCAGCAATTCAGAAGGCATGAGCAAACCATTCAGCTGCTGTTGCAAATATCACCTTATTAAGGACAACGTTACAAGATGCTAGATTACATCGCATGGTAACATGTACTCGCTTTCAGGAAAATAGACATGCTAGATTTCATGCCATGATAGTGTGTACCCAAAAATTTTTAACCAATATAAATATGAGACAACATAACAGACCTTGATATGTAAGATCCAACATTTTCAACCAATTCATGGCTCAATATGCTCAGAATACTGGCCACCTGCATAAGCCCCCCCCAAAAAAAAACTGAGTAGCAGAGAAAAGCACAAGAAAGAAATTGTAAATAACCGCCACAAAATTTTCCCTTCTTTATAAAATAAGTAAAATGATAAGTAGCATCAAATTATGGTGGTGTCCTATGAAGAAAGATCCAGAAAACAATCTGAAGTATGGCCACATACGTAGAGTTACTTCAGTCAATTAAACTAAATTTATGGTTTTGCCTACAACAGCAAGGTGAACTCAAAAGAATATAGAAAAACTTTTGGGATAGATAAGTAACAAAGGAGTTCTTACAGATATTGCGGTATAGCAAGCTCTGACATCCATTTCACCAGCTTCATGCATTCTGGTGGGAAAAAGTGGAGTCAGTTAAAGCATGGAATGTATTACAATCACACGCAGCCATGCTTACAATACTTTGGAATCTACGTATGCATCCAAACTGTACATAATACAAAAAAAGGATTAGAGTATGCACTACACTGCAGATGAAAGATGATAAAAGTGAACCCAGAAACAGAAGATGACATCTTTTATTGATACAACAACCATGTTATGAACAAAAATATCTGAAGAACATTTGCACCTAAAAAAAATAGAAAATATATATTTGAACTGTCGAAGTAAGGTTTTCCACTTTCTTTTATTTCGTGTATGAATGGAGTAGAAAATGTAAAGAAGAATCCATTCAGTGAAATGGTTTTGTTGAGAAATGTATTATTTTGGGTAGTTAGTTGCAATTTATCAAAGTTTTAATATTTCTTGAATATGCTATAATAAGGTGGACTTTTCTGTAATTTCCTACTAATCTCTATTTAGGTAGAGATTAGAGTTAATGGAGTTTGATTTTCAGTTCTCTTCAATACATTCTAATATGGTATCAGAGCCATTCACGTCTGAGAGGCTGTGACACCACTTGGAAGTTGGAACCTTGCTTTTTTCTTCTTCATCTCTTCTTCTTCGTTCTCTTCTTCCTCTCCTCTTCCTTCCTTCCCTTATTTCTGATTCACGTGAACAGTGAGATTTTGGTGTAAAAAATATGACACAGTGATCAAACTTTCTGGTGGCTCTATTCACAATGGATGGACATGGTATTTACATTGTTGTGAAGATCAGCAATCATGAACTGCTTTTCTGTCCGCTTGGTAGAAGTCATAGGGCATTATTTTGTCTTTCTTATTTCCTTTGAGGACTTATTTTGTAATTTCTTTTAGTTGACCCCGACCCTTCTTAATACGGGATTAGGACTAATGAAGTGAGACTTTCTTTCTCTCAATCTTGTGTTTTTCCTTTCACACAGCTGCACCAGTGGAAGTTGAAAAAGCTTTGAATGGATTAAAACAAACCCCCGTGCTTAGTTTCAGATGTTGTTAGAGGTAATGTCTTCATTTGGTTTTCACAAATTTGCAAACGGCAACTCACTCTTCACTAAGAAGACAAAACTCTGGAGTGGTCATTATGGTGGTATATGCAGACCAAAAATATTAATAGGGAGTAGCCTGCAAGATATTTCAGATACAAAAGCACACCTTTAGAAGCACGTTGTTACCAAAGATCTTGTACCATTCTGATATTATTTGGGTATTGAGGTAGCTAGAACAGACGTAAAGGGAATGTTTTATCCCAATGTAAATATATGCTAGACTTGGTGAACAAGACAGGTATTGTGGATGCTAAACCTGCCAATTTTCAATGGATCCTAAGGTACAGTTGTTTGAGAGGCAGTCTGAATCAGTTGATAGCAAAAGTTATCAATCACTTCTTAGCAAGTTACTATATGGGACTGTTACCAAGCCAGACATATCTCTAGTAGTAAGTAAAGATAATCAGTTTGTGAACAAGCCTACTGAGTTACACTAGGATGCAGCTATGATGATTCTCAGATATTTGAAGCCTTCTCCAAAAGGAGTATTACTTAAGAAGAATTCCTCTCTTGATGTGGTAGGATACACTGATGCAAACCATGTCAGATCAGTTGAAGATACAAAATCCACCACTTGAACTTGTGTCTTTGTAGGAGGAAATCTAGTCACATGGAGAAGTAAGCAGTTTTTGCTAGATGGACTGCAGAGTCGGAATACAGAGGTATAATTCAAACTGTTGCGGGATGTGCGTAAAATCCATACTGATTAACTTGAATTCTAAAGTCTATGTTGCCATGGTGATTAAGTGTGATAACAAAACTACTTCATATATTGCTAACAACTCAGTCTTTCATGAGAGGATTAAACAACATCGAGGATGATTGTCATTACATTCAGGACATGATGCAATCAGGACATATAATTATAGTTTGTGTATCCTCAAAAGACCAAGTGGCAGATATCTTCACCAAACCTGTCCTTGGTTCTGCATTCTTGAAATGTTGTGACAAGCTTAGCATGATATATATCTATGCTCCAGCTTGAGGGGGACCGCTGGGAGGAATATTTATTATTTTGGCTCGTCAATTGCAGGTTATCAAAGTTTTAATATTTCTTGAATATGCTCCAATAAGGTGGATTTCTTGTAATTTCTTACTAATCTCTATTTAAGTAGAGATTAGGGTTAATGGAATTTGATGTTTGGTTCTCTCGTCAATACATTCCAACAGCTTTAATTGAAGATACGCTTTTATGTGACACACCAATGTAGGTATATCCTTCCTAAACCAAAAGTCTTTACATTTCCACACTGCTTTTTGCACAAGCTGGTTATCAAGATCCTAACTGTAGGTGTTTGCTCTTAACTTGTTACAATTTGTTCATACATATTTGATCTGAACTTATGGATAAATTTGTGAATCCATATTCATATCTAACTGTTTCTTTAATGTCCTAAATTCTTTTATTATTTGCCATAAGGGTATTCCTTTTCATTTCAGATTCACTGCATAATTGGAGCAGTTACTGCAATGTTTGTATCTGACTACAAATATGAGATTTGGAATGGAAATAACCAAGCATGAACATGTTTGCCCTTAGACATGTTGAACACCTTTGAGTCTTTGACCAATGTTTTTGAGGTCACTAGGATCAACCATCTTGTAAGTTCAGGGCATTTTGGTCATGAGAATAAATAAGAATCACTTTCTCTCATTATTATCAAATACTGTAATTAATTATTATTAATTATATAGACCTGATAAATTTTAAAAGAAAATTAAGTTAACCAACTAAAATTTATCTCCATGTTAGAAAATGACAATTTTTGCTTCCAAGTTACGTCTGATTATGCCCTTCAATACCTTCTTGTTCCCTTATTCTTCCATGATGTGTGACATGAAACCAGGGGATAATGATGAGATAGTGCAAGTATTCGGCATCTAAGTGGAGCAAAGCAGGTAAGTTATCAGATGATGGGGACATAAAACATTATCAAAGTCAAATTTAATTCATGACACCAGACCTGAAGCCCCCAGATGGATCTTTCATCCTCATAAGGAACATGTGCAT
Organism: Nymphaea thermarum; assembly: GCA_011799765.1. Classification (NCBI taxonomy): domain Eukaryota; kingdom Viridiplantae; phylum Streptophyta; class Magnoliopsida; order Nymphaeales; family Nymphaeaceae; genus Nymphaea; species Nymphaea thermarum. The sequence goes on from JAANDH010000481.1 coordinate 19,096, forward strand.
TTTTTCCCTGCAGCAGTGTAAACCAAATCAGAGTTGAACCTTACACATAACCGTTAGAGGATAAAGGAAATTAGTACCGGTTTATTGATGAAAGAGCGCTAATGCCTCCCAAGGTAATAAGTGAATTTACAGCTGCATAAGTTGTTGCAAGGTGTGGCATCTAAAGAAATCAGATAACATTTAGTGCTCCAAGGAAAAAAAGGAAAGGTGAAAAAGGGCCAGCCAAAAGAAAATATCAAAGGAACAAAGAAAAACCAAACATCTTGCAGCATTTTTAATGCCCAATTGAGAATACCGGTGAACACAATTTCATCACAAAAACAAATGTCAGAACTAATCACAAGTATGAGATGAATGAAAGTCATCTTGCATCTGATACAAAATCCTTTTGTTCAAATCAGATAACATAGAGGTAACCGCTGAAGATTCTTTCCCTGCTTTGTATTAGACTAGAGATTTTAATGTATCTAACAACTTGTCATTGACTTGCAACTTTGACTACACAAGGTCTGACAGATTCCAATCTGCTTTGTAGCCTGCTTATATTTGGCCCCCCGAAGGCCTTCAAACTAGGATTAAAGGTAGCAACTGAGCTTGCATTTATAGATTCATCATTATTTTCAATTCCTTTATGTCCGGTTCTACTCTAAAGTCATTCCCATGCATAGGATGTTACAAGCTACACCACCATGAGACATTGGCTTATTACCAATTGTAATTATCTCTAGCCAAACCTGACCAAGCTACTAGCCTGGTAAATGCCAGTCTGGCCATACTGCTTCATTGCACACCTAGAGGGTTATGAACTAAGATAGCAACTAAGCTCAGGTATGTATAGTAGTTATTCTTTTCAAATTTGTTCAATGTGAAACTGTTCCCAATCCATTCCACATGTGATGTTACAATAGTTGAATTTATCTTCCATTTTCACCATTAGAACGAAGGTTTAATAAAAAATTGCATCAGGACAGATCAAATAGGATAACATTCAACCTTTCTGGTCACAAGTTCTAGATATAGCTTCAAGATGGTCTGAAGACTTGATAAAAAGAAGTTGGTTATGTGGAGTCTTTGCCTTCATGCACAAGGCCCACGTTAAGTTTTAAATATGCTACTTGTTCTTTAATACTATGAACCAACTTGATTTAACAATACTAGTTGGAGTATATAGGCAATTTCTTTATTATTGTGGAAACATAAGCTTCATCATGTGAATGTTGCCATCTTCCAATAATTATTGATGATATTTTAGTCAAAAAGGTGGCAAAGAGGTAGATTGTACGCCTGCCCTACACTGCAAAAAGACTTTGAGAAGCAGAATATGAACCCCTGAAAAAACGAATAGGTAAATACACTTCATCTTAACCAACCAAAGAGATAAATAGCCATGACAACTAAATAACTTACCTGACCAGGGCCGCCACCATAGCCACCATCAACATCCTGCAGCATTAAAATGTTGATTTATTGAAAACAACAGATTCGTATATGCTTCCACAATCTAAGCCACCATAATGACTTAGTGCATAACATACATTTTCTTATAACTCATAACCCAAACTTCATGATCGTAGCCTAACCAAAGGGCTTAACATGAAAATGAATCCTCTGAGTCTCTTCACATAACCAATAGAAGAAAATATAGTGGAACACTCAGAAATGGTGACTTAAAAGTAAAAAAACGTACATTATTAAAACATTAACTACATTTGAGCTCTAGCACAGCTGAATGCCCTTGTATGCAATATAAATGTTTATTTTCCTTTCATAATTGCAGGTTTCAATATTTTTTAGCTTTTTACATGTGTTTCTATTGACAACATTATTAACTGAACATGTCCCTTTCATATGTTAGCTGAACAAGTCCGTCCTCTCATTTTTTTTGGTCATCTTTTTACATTTTTGAACTATTTCAAGGTTTCAAAATTTTCCCTGTATTTACCAAAACAAATTCCCATGGAGATATTTAATTGCTTGGACACATAGCCAAGACCATTATTTCTTACTATCAGGAACAACATTGAACTTATGTCTCAATGAACAATACCGACTAAGGGCTTTCCCTGGTATAAAAAAAGAAAATATATTCTTTTGAATGCATGAAAGAAACATGGAAAAAAAAATCAAGTGTACGTAAATTCTGATGACACGCAATTCCTTGTAGTTTCTATCCTCACCTTAAACTTTCATATCAAGAAACCCAACGGCATAGGGTCAGGGAACATTTTTGAAACTGATAGGTGATTACTGTATGTGAGGATACTCAAAGGAAATCATCAAGAATTTCCTGTTTGAAATAAATTCATAAAAAGAAGCATATAAATCACCAGATGCAAGCTTGGACAACTGTGTCACAAGTGTGCAGGTGCAGGTATGGACGTATATGTGTATATATATGTATAAGTATAAAAGAAATATTTGCGAACAAAGCCTTAAGTATAATAACTATCAATCAAAATTAACTACCACTGTACCACAAGTATGCTACAGCATGTACCCCACCTGGATGCAGCAACCCATTTGACACTTTCATGTAAGATATATATATACATATATATATATATATATATATATATATATATATATATATATATATATATATAAAGAGAGTAAGAGACCAATAAGATTATTGCTTATGCATACACAGATTGGTCAGCAGATGTAGACGAGGAAAGACGTTCAGGCTACTATATATTTCTTGCAAATAACATGATATCTTGGAGGAGTAAAAGCAGAAGGTTGTTGCAAGATCAAGTGCTGAAGCAAAATACAGGTCTATAGCTAGCAGTGGATACTAGGCAAGGCTGGTCCATTAACAGACTCACAGAAGGCCCAGCAAGCCTTTATGGGTCTGTAACAGATGGGTCGGGTCAGGCCCCAGATTATACATGGCAGGGGTCGGATAATCTGTCTAGTAGCTGCCTGATTCAATTTGGATGGATCGGGTTAAATCTCACTTATAAAGAAAACTTTGTTTCCATCCATTTTTCAAGAAAAACTTTTCCTCTCTACTATCATTTAATTTCTAATTATTTTTTTAAATGTAATAATCTTCACGATATGCAACAGACTCAATATATATCTAAACACAATGCCGGCAATCTGAACAATTTCGTAATTACCCCTAATTCGGGCCCCTGGCCGAACTTGGCCCAGCCCATTAAGTAGATAAGCCAAGCCATTCCTTGGTTTTAATGGGCTTAAGGGTCGAAAACTAACCCAAGCCTGGCCTGTTGTCTCATGTATGACTGCAGCTACAGTTGAAGCTATGGGAGGCAACTTCTAAATGACGAGAAGTTATCTCCATATTGCTATTGTCATATGATAATTAAAGTGCTATAGACACTGATTTCAATCCTATCCAACATAGGTCCACAAGGCATATTGGAATGGATCACCATTTTATCATACAAAAGATGGAAGATAGAGAAATTGGTTCTCAGTCTGTTTGAACTGAGAATCAAGTGGCTAACTTATTTAAAAAGGGGTTGACAAAATATAGTTTTTGGTTTCTAGAAGACAAAATGTCCATGATTCAGGAAACAAGTACAACTTGAGAGAGGTTGTTAAGACAAATGTCTTGGACTTGGATCCAATCTAAATTCAGATCCACATGCCATCCAGATCTTGAGAGAGGTTTTTAAGACAAATGTCTTGGACTTGGATCCAATCTAAATTCAGATCCACATGTCATCCAGATCTACAAGTCCTTATGTGCTACGGGTTGTATTTTATTTATGAGGGTATCTTGGTCGATGCATTTTTTTAAAGGCTGTACATATTTGAATTAGAACTAGGCATATCTCATGTGTGACAGACAAAACCTTTGCAGCATCTTTATTTTGTTCTCTCTTTCTTCTTTTTCTTTGTGTTATGAAACACCAGAGGCCGCCAAATCATTCACTCTAGACCTCATATTCAAAGATGTCATAAACTAAGAACTCTACAAAAACAGAAATACACATGCATAGGTACACACAATCATAAAATTCTAAATAGGAAAACAAGTAATTGCTGTCTCTACACAACCTGACAACGAGAAATAAAGTCAATAGCACGCTGCTCAAGTTCAGCATCAACATATTCCCCCAAAAGAGCAGCTGAGTGAAGAATCCAATAGCACAACCATGGGCGACTGCAAAAAAGCCATACAAGCACATCATCCTCTTATTAGATCTGGTAAAAGAAAATAAGAAAGATGAAAAATAACAAATGTAACTTAATTGTTCTAGTAAAATAATAAATTTCATCAACAGGTCTTCCTGATGCTGCTTCAGGCATAACAAGAGAATGTGCATAATGTGCTGAACCATGCAGGAATGAGCTAGTGACACTTCTACATTTCAGGTCCTCATACAATGTCGATGGTTCTATGACTTGAGGGTAAGTTTGATCAACAGGGATAAATATTATACATATGTTTTCTTGATAATGGAACTCCTTGCCAGTTTCCATGCACACCCTTGAATATGCTCAGTCATGCATAAAAAGGTCAACGAATTGGACAACGAGACGTCCAGTATCTGACCAAGATCAATCATGATTATCTGCATCTAGGCAGATTAGGCAAATGCATCTCTTTGTTTAGCAAGTCAACAGCCTAGGTTGTCCCAAGTTCAAAAGAGAATAGAAAAAAGAAAGCAGCAGCCTCCAGCCTGATGTAAATGAGATAATACAATGAAGTGCCGCGTTATAATGACCTCATATATTTGACCTAATTATGTTTGGAAAAAACACAATGGAATTTAACATCACGTAAAGGCACAAACACCCCAGACACCATCTCTATATTGGTAGAAACAGAATGGCTCATCCCTAACAGCTGAATCACTACATAACAAAGAGGGATGTCTGTCTAGAAGACCTCCTGAACTGGACCTGACCAGATGATCACAAATCATGCACAAGTGATACGGAAGATGAAGAATCTCGTGTGGGAGCATCTGTTTGCTCTTTGTCCTTAAGATGAAGAATCTCGTGTGGGAGCATCTGTTTGCTGATGGTCCTTTGTTTCCACCATGGGCTGCATGTGTATCAAAAGAAGGACAAGCTGGTGGGTGCTTCTTTTTCCAGATGAAAACTTAATGCCTGTGTCGTATAATAAAGGTATATATGCCATCAAAGTTGAAAAACTCACTGACTTTGTCTTCTAATAACGGTATATATCCCATCAAAGTTGAAACTTTCTTGCAGCTGTGAATTTCCAGGAGGAGCAAATGAAACAAACTCCTATTTGTTGAATTAGTCTGAGGCCAATTCTCTCCTTGAGATACATGGGTAGTTATGTATTCGAAAAAAATTAGCAACTTCTTTTGGAGGCAACATAGTTTACCAAAATGGTCGAGGGGTGGAAAGCATGTATTAGATCCACTAGATTACTGTAAGAGGCTTGTAATTGTAAGCAAGAAAAAAATACCAAAACAATTGCAGGAGAAATACTGTCTGCCCTTTTCAGTCATGTATTTGACATATCGCAACAGCATTGGTGTGTCAAAAACTAATGACACCTTCATATGTAATCTCCAGTTGTTGGCATCAACCATCTCCAATTTTGACCAAATTGTGAAAATCGATATGCTCTGAAACCACCATAACATCATGCTGGTCCAGTTTGCCTTCTTTCTTTCCAGAAACGTTCAACATGACTCAAATCCAAACAACAAAGACCTCACTTTTTCCAAAAATAGGCCTGAGAACACGGCTTGTTTAAATAACAAGAAACAAGTTAGAGCCTAAACATTTAAAAGTTGGAGCACAGATATGTTTATAAAATGCTGAGCATCTACTGACAGCCAATTAATGTAATTGTAATTTAATTCAGGAACCATTAAGATTCAAAACCGTCTTTGCCCAGGCTTCAAATTGTAGGAGAGAAGAGGATGTGCTTTGTGCCAAACAGGGGCAGACTAAATTGACGACAGGTAGGGCTCTTATCCACCTTGACTTAAAATTATGCACTAGAAAGTAGAAACCATTCAATTTTCTGACCTAGAGATTCATGCCCACCCGAGAGAGGGAGCAAGAGAGCAAAAAGGTCGTTTTGTGGTACTGCCACATAAAATTTCAGCCCCATTCAAGAACCTAAAAATTTGCATAGCAGGTATGTTTTAATTTGGTAAACCTATTTTTCAATTTTAGAGGTCACTTTTCTTTTGTATATCTCTGTTATTGGAGCCCACCCTGTAAAAACTCTATGTTTGACACTGGTGCCAAATCAATTCAAAAGAATTACAATCTTGACTGAACTCCATCAACAAAAAAAAGACACTTAGCTTCATTCTTGTGTAACCTTATTGCAATGAGGTATATATCTCCTGATGATTCTTAATGAATCTACTTCAACTTAAAGAAGGAGAAAATATCTATTACAGAAGATGCAAATCAGCAAAGTACAAGGATGCCTCTCCGGCCCATGTATTTAACAAGATAACAAAAATAGGAAACAAATGGTTGTTTGCAACATGACAATAAACGGAAAGGAAAAAAGGAAGTCATAAAATACTTTGCATCCAAGACACAATAGCTAGGTCCAAGTTGTCTTAAACCCGCCATCAGAAATTCGATGTGCTTGTCATTCCAAAGCTCCAACCTGCAGGACCAAGAAATCAAAGTATGTTGAAGAGGTTGTTGCCTTTCTTCCTGACAAGAAACAACAGTAACCACTACCATGTCCGACTATGGAAACAATGAAAAAAGTTCATTTCCTTTCCACCTCAACTACCAGGCAAGCAGGTGCAGCAACTTTGTTCCTAGTCTCTGACTGTGCTCTAGCCAAACATTTATGGTATGAGAGCAAACATTCAACACTAGGCCTCCAACAACAAAAGTAAAAAAAAAAAAAAAAAAAAAATTCAAACCCAAAAATATAATTAGTCAAATAAAGATGAAGTTGAACTTCACAGTAAGATTAAAAAATAAAGTGTTGCATTGAAACGTGTGTGACTTCATGCATCAGTTTAGATTTCATTTTGGAGGCGTGAAAAGGATAGATAACATGTGAATTAGTCAGATCTTTCAAAAACATGAAATCAGCCAAAATCATGGTGTGTTTGCTTAATTCAGCTGAAATTCAGTAGATTGGTCATAGTTTGTATAGATGCCCAATTTTCCCGGAAACGGCCATAAGATTTATGAGGCCGTCAAACAAACACATTGACAGGCCACAAGCTTTTCAAAACATTTGCATATTTCCATTGACCAACTTCATTCTAACCTCCATGTCACTGGAGGTAAAGTTTGAAAAGTTTGATTTAATTTGTTCAAATGAATCATTTCAAACCATAGTCATAAATATCATTATCAGTTATTAGTCAATGAGATTCTTCTAAGGTATTTATAGACAAAGTAGTTTCTTTTCTCAGATAAATCTTGAAAATTCAAAAAACAAAAATATATAGAGTACAATGAAAAAGAATCTGACATTATGAGATTCTTCACTAATTAATTCTTACAAAAAAGTTGATGATGAAACACGTCTGAAATTTTTAAAATAAAACAAAAGAAATGGAAAACGTATACATAAAATGCATATAAAGGATTAAAAATATATATATTGAAATATTTATTCTTAGGTGACAGTTTGAAAACATTTTTCATATTGTCCGGACAAAAAACATGTCACTCTGTTTTAACGTTGCAATATTTCAAAATGTATCAATGTTTGTGATGACATATCAAACACACTAGAGTATTTGAATGTGCATCTTATGTTCACAAAATACCAATTCTCCTGTATCATAACTATCAATCATATTCATAATAGAGGCTTTTTGGTGATTTAAGCAAATTACTGAACAATAAACAAGATAAACTGATTTAAGCAAATTACTGAACAAAAACCAGATAAACTTTAACGCTTATACATAAAGTAATTTCAGTACCAAATATGGCATCTAATAGGGCATAGAGCACCTAGTTCCAAAACAAGTCCATGTTTATTTGCATCTAAATATGCTCATGAAATTGAAGCTGAATGAAGATTAAGTTACAGATTTAAGAATGGTTTTGCATGCACATCAATCTGAAGTCTACACCTACAAGCATAGAAAATCAAAACTTCAGACAAATTCAAAGTCCTATCATGTCTGAAAGCCTGGTCCAAATTCAGATGAACAGCAAGGAAGATAGAGTTTTTTCAATTTAATTAAAGGATGACACAACTAATCAATCTTTCTCCTCTTCCACCAGTACAAAATTCAACTCTAATTGAAAGTCTAGATGATTATGGTGAGTGCAACTTACATTAAGGATTTTGTATGTGGGGATACATCAGTCAATACGCTTAAAATTTGTGATACCCTCTCTTCAACCTTCAACTGCTCCTTCTGACTAACTGTTAACCTGAATTTGTAAAGGTAAAAAGTACAAAATTTACAAGCATGATTGATGTTAGGTAAAAAAGTAGTCATCAAGTAGTAGCAATTGCAAGATTAACAACTCAGGGATGACAAGCTGGTGTAGCTATTCAATTACCACTGTCCTTGGATTTTGGCACATAAGCATGTAAATGGACCTATCGGTTCTAGTTGGAAGGTGTCCAGGAAAAAAGTATCGCTGTATTTACTAAAAGCAGTAGCTGGTAGCCTTTTGAGTTGGCATTTTTTTCGGACAATTCAATACCAGCTTTTTCAAATGCTTAGCATTTAACAGGACTCCATCCTTTTCACCTTAGCAGGCACTGGCTTTTTTAGTATCTTAACCACAGAGGACAGTTTTGCAGCACAAGTTTAACCAAAAGTGATGATCCTCATGCATTTGTCTAATCAGACAAGGAAAACTGCTTCTTCAACATAGTACACCATAAATGGAAAAGACAGAAAATAAGAAATTAACTAAACAGAGCCAGAGCTGCCAAGCGAGGTGTGTGCTGCTTGATGGGTGCTCTTCCCATGCCTCCATCCAAACCCCTCATGCTAAGTAATAATAGCAGTAATGAACAAACCATAGCAGAGAACATCCAAAACCAAACAAAGCAGAAAAACTTAATATAAAGCAGAAAACTAGCTCAAGTTTAAAACCATAAAACTAGCCAACGTGCCCCCTTATGATAAATGCTTCAACGTTTCACCGAACTTCCCCCTAAAAATCAACTTGTTGAAGCTGAACAAATGCTCGCATCAACCTCCCCCAAATCCCAATACCACTTTGCAAATAAGCAGGATACGGAAGCCACACCACACCAAGTTCCTTTGTGTTACTATAGTGACCAGCAAGTAAGAACTTACCACCGGCCAGCCGTGATCAAGGTCCTGCCATAAATACCCTCTAATTGAACAACCCTGAAATCTTTAATGAATCTAGAACAAAAGCCAACGAAGATCAGGCAACTACTAACTTCTTAAGTGGCCCCTGTAAGCGGATGTTTGCACAATAACTTGTCAACTGAGAAGTGGCCCCTTTTGCGACCATTCTAGCGTGACCTAAACCCTAGGAAGGAGCTGTACCTAGGCAATCTCTTTGTAGATAAGGATGTCAGTAACTACACGATCTTACAAGAGTATTCTTTCAGGTTGAACTGGCTGAAGCCAGGAATTTCAAGACCACAAAGCTATGGATAAATTCCACTTGAATTCAATATTGAGAACCTCAGATATTACTCGTCGTTCTAGTATCTCTGCTTTCGTGTCTCCATCAAGGGCTTACAGTAACAATCTTTCTCACAGTGGTTAAAAAAATAAAAAAAAAAACCCTGCTTTCTTTTTCGAAAATCCGCTGTTCCAATTCATATTCACTTGTCCATATCCCATAACCTACTATCGGCTTTTCTTGTTCGCTCACCACATCCTTTTTCATTCATTAGTAACTAATGTGTTATTACTATCACATTTTGTCTTTGTTTAACCATTCTATACTTAGAAACCAAAATCTTGTACATGACACCCTACTTTACGAAGGCCAATTGTAATTTGATGCATTGACTCTCTTAATTCGATTTTGAACTGGAAAAACCAGAGCCGAGGGGTGGGTAGATCGCGGGCGTCGACTTCCGCAAGGGAGTGACTCCCAGGTATACGTCAAGCAGCATAATTTAGAGAGAAATCCCATCCACTTCATGAATATGAAATGGGCAGTGCTTCGTGGCAAAGAGCTCAATAGTGTAGCAACTTAGGGATCTTACAATCCTAGGAGATGATCAATGAGAAGTGGGTACAGATCGTGGAGCATGATTGCTTTCTCATTCAAAGTAAATGGTTCGGGACGATTAAAGGCAGGAAAGAGCATCATACTAAGGAAGAATTACAGGACACTACGTGAAGTATCAAGCGGAGGAGATCGATGGGTAGCCCGCTTTACCTCTGGAGGTGGACCTCCTTGACGCCCTCCATCTGATTCTAAAGCCTCTACCTTTGCGGAACCGCCTGAAGAAGATCCTTCGCCCGCAGCCGGACACTAGTGATGGGAAAGGAGTGATGAGGGACTTTGGCCGGGAATGAATCGGGAGAGAGGGAGCAGCAGCAGGAAGCGGAAAAGGCTCAAACAGAGGAGTGTGTTCTCTTGTATTTTCTACTAGCAATCTAGCATGTTGCAAAAGTCTTGATCTTTTGTTCATTTTTTACTTTAATTATACGAGGGAATTTTTCATGTAAAGAAAAACTATTTTTATGGAACTTTATTCAAGTCACTGTTTTCATACAAACTGTCGAACGAAAAATTGACATAATTTTCCCTTGACTGAAAAAATAAAAAATAAAAGATAAAACTTCAGTAAATATAATTTAATAACAGAGTGTATTATTGAAGAAATACGAGGTGTATTTTTAGAAAATTAGTAAGTTGAAAGCTTCTCAAACACAAATGATAGGGTATCGTTATTTGTCTATTTTCGTGTTACTTGATAGCTTGCCATTAATCGTCATTAGCAAAAAGGGTAGGTGTTATCTGAAAATGTTACTTGATAGCTTGCCATTAATCGTCATTAGCAAAAAGGGTAGGTGTTATCTGAAAAATCTTTTATGCAGGTCAATTCCCTTCTTATTAAGTGCTTATAAAAAAATTATAAATGAAATTAGTTAAAATATTAATCTCAAATTTACCATGAAATAGAATCCTTTTTTACATTTTTTACCTGACATCTTAAAATATGTTTTTTTACTATGTATATATAATATGTATGAAAATTTAACGGTGAGTCTAACTTTTTAGAATCACCCAACCAACTAATTATCGTGTTCAATCTAATATGATGAATGACTAACATAAAAGAAAAAGAACAAATGTGATGGGTATTTTTATCATTTAATAATAATTTATACCTTCTTTTATTTTTCTCTCAATCATTAGTATGCTTTAGATAAACAGTCCTTATTGGATGGCTTGTCATACTTTATATACATGTATGCAGGAAAATTGAATGGTGTCCTCTAGTTTTTTAGAGTCACCTAGTCATATAGTTTGATCTAACATGATACATCACTAAGAAAAAAACAATAACAAAAGGGTGATGAATATTTTTGCCATGTACTAGTAGTTTCTACTTTTTTTTCTTTGTTTTGTATCTTAATCATCTATCTGCTTTAGATTGATAGTCCTGATGATGGCTGAATGATTATATATATATATATATATATATATAAGCCATTGGCGGCGTGTTGTTGTTGGTTATAATTTTTTTCCACTTTCATTAGGGTGTAGCCAAGAATGTGTGGGCAGTTGCCCACAGAGTCTTATAAATTTTATTTAATTTTAAATCGGTGGTCTCCAACAATTCGTTTACTCATGCACTGTGTGCCCCTCAATCATTTGTCTATTGTCCTTTCATCCATTTATTGTCTCCAAGTGAGTGCCTTTGGCCAAAAATTTTTCTGCATTCTTGTTGTAGAAACTATTTGATTTCTCTCGTTTTCTATTATTTTATGCTAAGAACCAGTGTTTGTTAAAAGTCCCAACAGTTCTTTAGATGCTAATTTTGCGTCGCAAGACTAATGCGATATCATCATCGATCTTCATTTCCTATGTTAATGGAAGTTTGATAAAATTGGTGCATCTGGCCTCATGTGTGCCAACTCAATGACTAGTGCACAATTTAATTACCAGTTCAAAGAGATCTCATGGCCTCAAATTTTCCTTTTCATAATTGATATATTTCGTATATGTCTCTCAGGGCTATTAAAAGTCTTAAATTGGTCGTTAATAGATAACTAAATGAGCCCATGTGAATTATTTTTTAAAAATTATATTTTTTATTGCTACTGGTTTATATGTATAGACCATTTGGCTCGTCTAAGAGAAAAATTACGAGACTGAAGCTGGTTAGGAGCTATGATCTTTCTTTCTCTCTCTCTCTTTTCCCTTCTTTATTTTTTGTAACTACTTGGACCCACTTTCATACCAAGCTCGAATTCCTAATTTAATGGATATTAACCCCCTTAACAGCTTTTATTTTTGTTATAAAAAGGCTAAGAATCAAAACAATCAATTACTTAGCCGGCCCTTTATAGTATCTCAATGTTATTCTCAATCTTAAATACAATACTAACTTTTTACAATGAAACATTATTTTCCATCACTTTTAAGACATAAGTGCCTTAAAAAGTATACCAATGTAATGACCCCACTTACTCCCACAGTGAGCTCATGCATATCATTTGATGGATCTCAATCTACCTCCCAGCAACTTCAATTCTTATCCCAAACAGTTAGAAACTATACAATGAAGTGCTTTATAAATCCCTCAAAATTCATTTCAATTTTAAAAACAAAATTAAATACTTTCATTAATAATGTATTATGTTTTTTTTCTTCAAAGTGTCCATTTGGGAATGATTTCTTCTCCTAATCATTCGAACTTCCATCCAACCATTAAGCATAATTATCTGCTTGGCCAGTCGATCGGCGGCCACCAATCATCCACCTCTTACTTAACCCTAGGAATCAGTAATCTGACTGATAAAGGAACCAAAGCCATTTTTGAGGAACAGTCAAACACGGAAGTCGATCGACCAATACGAGTGCACTAGGCATTCTGGGGACGGAGGAAAACTTGTCTTGGATAAGTTGTGAGGCATCTATAGCAAAGGTCCTCCATAATATTCTGCTCTCCACGCGTGCTGATCAGATTTTGAAGGAAAGTTGTTGTGGTAAGAAGGAGACGCTGGGATATTGTGAGAGGGCCAAAACGATCGTCAACCACCATCAGGATTCAGCAAGGAGGGGGGAACAAGAAAGTTGAGGAAGGGAAAGAGAGAAGAGATCGAGGGAGAAGGCAGCATGGTGGCAGTTGTTATTGGAGGTGCAGCAGCTAGTACATGGTCTCCTCTGTCTGTTGTGGGATACCATTCTTGTGGTGGCAGTGGCGCTAGCTGCGGCGGCGGATCCGTGGCAAAGGGGGAGCTGCGCACTGTGGGTGCGGGCACGTTCTGGAATTGGAAGGAGAGAAGGTTGCACGGCAGTGGTTCTGCGAGGAGGCGATCGAGGTGCCGTTGCAGCTCTGCTTCAGAGTGGGACTGGAACGCGTGGAACCGCCATTTCTCTGAAATTGACCAAACGGAGAGCTACTCCTCCCTTCTCAAGGTACAAGGGCATCTCTCTCTTCATTCTCTTTTTTTGCTTGACTCCAGGAATTCGACTATTCTCTGTTGCGGTAAATTTGCAAACCTTGGTGATGCCTGTCTTCCTTTTTCTATCATCATGACCCATCTTTCTATCATAACAATGGAGAGCATGAGAAATTCGGAATAGGTACTCAGGTGGCTTAGAGATTTTAAAGTTGTAAAACAAGTAAAGGATAAGCCTCGAGGGCTGTTGAAAGTTCAGTTGGTTTGGACGTGCTTAGCAAGTTAGTAAAGCTATTTGCAACAAGTGTATTTTTTTTTTCTGGAGGTGGTGGATTTAAAGTTAAATAGAAGAATGAAAGCTTTAACAAGTTCAAAATAACTTGAATCACATGTACTTTTGCAGTTTCAACTCGAGGATGCCATCGAGAAGGAGGACTTTCAGGAAGCTGCAAAACTGAAAAAGGCGATTGCTGAAGCGCAATCAAAGGATACTGTGTCCGAAATCATGTCTCAATTGAAGGTGATACAATGAACCTACAAGATTTTCATTTATGTTGGTGTTTTTTATCTAAGGTGTGATTCAACTGCAGAAAGCTGTAGATGAAGAACGGTACCATGATGCAGCCAAAATTTCTAATCTCACCGGCAGTGGGCTGGTAATGTTCAACTAGAAATATCAGTAATACTTTGCCATCTTACCACGACCTAGAATATGTTATTGTTGACATGATGTTGCGGACTTTTAATAACTATATTAAACCCCTCCTCTAAGATTTATAACTTCGTTGGTTGTCTGGAAGAATACGAGCTACTAGTTGGGGTTTTAAAATTTTAACGACCCAACTCTGATTATTTGCTCCACTTACATATAAACTGGTGCTTCTTTCTTTGTGCTGATGCATGAACATTTTGACCAGTAAAGTGTCAGCTTCTGGTTCTTAGCTGCTGATGTGGACAGGAAAACTGTTAATATAAGTTCATTAGCAATAGCATGCTTTGGTACAGTTTTATAGGATGAAAACAGTGTCCATGTTCAGAAAAATCTAAAGACTTGGTTATCGTTTTGAAACGTGCCTTAATTACAAACATACTATAAGTTTTTCTACCCGTGAGTTTTATTATTTTCATCTAGTAGCATATATGAAATCATTATGCATTTTATAATAATTATGCATTATGCATTTTATGAAATCATTTTGAAGTAGTTTTAAATGTGATTGTTGCTTCCTTTTTATGCAGTTAGGTTGGTGGTTTGGTTTATCGAAGGATCCTGAGGATCCGTTTGGCAGAATTGTGCAAATAACCCCTGCTCTAGGGAGATTCTTGGCGAGGAGCTACAATCCAAGGTAATTTTGAAATCCAGATGCCTATATGAAGATTGGCAGTGAAAGTTTCTTAGTGATGGTTTTCATTTATGCCAGGCAATTACTGTCCGGGTCTCCTGGCAGACCACTGTTTGAAATATTTGTCATCAAAGATGCCGAGCAGAGCTACATCAAGCAGGTAATCTTCATTGTAAACCAAAAGGCAACATAGAATTAGCAACTATACATATATTTATTTGGTGGCACAACACTTTCTTTCCCTTTCTGTTTATCTTCTGTGTTATTTTTTACCCTTTGTACTTTATAGTGCTAGAGGTCCATATTTTGATGGTAACTGTATGTATGTAGGTGGTAGTCTTGCAGCAGGCATGTAAAGGAAATATGGCTAGCTCTGCAGTTCCAACACCAAAAGCACTTGATGGTGCATCAGTATCCGATTCTCAAAAATTACCGAAAGAAGATACACTACTAAATGAATATGGTGCTGAAAAAGGTGATGAGAAGAAAGTAAACACTGTAGATATCACAGAAGAAGCACTGAGTAATGTTATTGAGTTCCTGAAGGATCGCATACCAGATTTAAAAGTAAAAGTTATGAAAGTCAGCGTACCAGATGAAGTCAAGGACGACGGCAACTTTCTTGAACAACTAATGGAAGATGATGTTGAGACTACCATTGAAGCTGAAATTTCTGAAGATGAGACTGAGAATTTAGATGATATCCAGAGTGAAAGTGTGTCTGATGGAAGTGATATGGATGCAGAAGAAGATGGGGAGGATATAAATGTGAAGCTTGTTATTGGTGGGGTACTTCAGAACCAGAAAGAAGAATCTGGTTCTAAAGCTCCTGTACGAGTTCCAGCAAACATTGAAAATATGGAGAAAGATTCCTTCTTATTAAATATTTATGGGAATACCACGGATAATGGTGTGACTGCGCCACCTAAACTTAAAGTTGCTGCTGTTGCAGCTCAGGCAGCTTCAGACCTTATGCCTGTTGATGTTGCCAAGGCACTTTGGGGTGGGGGTAAAGCTCCTCTAAAGGTAACATTATTTGCTATTAAATGTTGGAACTTTGGTTGTCTATTTGAATGAAATGAGGAGATTTTCCTCTTCAAAATGGTGGTAGCATACGTCATCCATTCTGAAGATAATCTTTTATCTACGAAATATGTCAGTTGGAATCATGAGAGTTCCATTTTGTCATGTACTTGAAAATATTAGTAATGGACTGCCCTGTGCTTCCCTGATGTAAGGAGATCACTAGTGAAATTCTACATGAGAATAATATTTATTTGTCAATCTTGCAGAATTTAGTATGAACAAATTGAAAAGTTTGTGTGTGGATTATTTGCAGGCTTTACTTTTTCTCTTTTTGATGCTTGGACATGTTATTTCTGTATTTATTAAATAGTTGTTCTTTATTTCCCTGGTGGTTGAAGGAGATATCTCACTGTTTTCACATGAAATGCGTTTTGATTTGGAAATATCTTTGTTATTGCATGCAGGTATACTTTGACCTTTTATTGATTAACCATTATTTCTTGTTTCTATTCTTCTTACAGGTGTCTAAGGGCCTCAAAGAGATTGTCAAGCTTGCAGTAGCACAGGCTCAGAAATGGAATAAACTACCAAGTAGCACTATTTTTCAACGCTTAGTCCCAAGCAGCGATAGCTTAGATCCTTTTGATGGTATATTTTCAAACTTTAAGTTGTTTGTCACATAAATAATTTGTAGGACAATCTGTTCGGATTCCTAAATTATATGGCATGTTGATTCAAGGACAGGACTATATATTGGAGCTTTCGGCCCATATGGTTCTGAGGTGGTGCAATTGAAGCGTAAATATGGCCACTGGCACAGTACTGGAGAACTTGAGAATGGTTCCAGTGTAGAATTTTTTGAGTACGTTGAAGCTGTAAAGCTTACCGGTGATCTCAATGTTCCTGCTGGCCAGGTACATAGTGTCTATTGTTTGTAAGTGTCGAACATATCCCTAGAAAGTCATGTCACAATTAATGAATGGTCACGAACATGGAGACTTAATATGTAACTGTCAGATCCAGTGGATTCCATGTTATTAAGGAATGCCTGCAAACTTGGAGCCTGGAGGTTTACTGCATTCGGGTCAGATCCACTGGATTCCATGTTGAAAGGCAGCCGTCATGGTTTTGATCACAACTAGTACCTATAGTACCATTTATGCACCATTGAGGCATACATTTAAATCTGAAGCTCATTATTAGATATTGGGATTGTTCAAACAGGTCACTTTTCGTGCTAAGATTGGGAAAGGAAACCGTCTACCAAACCAAGGGAATTATCCAGAGGAAATTGGGGTGGTAATGTTCTATGCCTTTGATATTTGCCCTTGACTTTTTGGTTTCAGAAAATCTCGAGTAATTTGACACAAATTAAATACTGAATAGTGTAATATTTCGATCTATGCTTATACTTTGATTAAAATGATGATGACATTTTCAACCAATCATTAACTTCTCTTTCTTTCCATGTTATTTATCTGTGTATTTTATTTGCTTTTGCAAATTGATGATAACTAGTCTTCCTTGATTTATAACCAACTAACATCTTCATCACCAACTTTACCGGTTAAGATGATCAGTGAGTCCCTTTGACCTCATGTCCTGACTAATGTTTCCTAAAACCAACCTTATCTGCCATTTGATACCTTTGTCACAAATATTTCCGATTTTTTCCAGAAAAGTTCAGAAAACTGGGGGAATACAGGAAATGGTAAAATGAGAAAAATTGAGGTACTTTGAAAAAAAAAACACCAAAATGAAAATGTCACGTTTTGACACCGTTTTTCTTGTTCTTTTCAAACAATTTAGACAAAATATTTTTAATATATTTTTTATTTTTTTCATACTTTAATAATTATGTGGGTTTTGGTCAACGATTTTGTAAGAAGAATAATTAAAAACTCGATTTTCATATTTTTTAAAAGTATTTCTAATTTTCTGAATTCTCAAGATTTTCCTGAGAGAAAAAACTTTAGACTTCCTGTTTGATACCTGAGAAAAACTTCATGGATGAAATGCTAGTACGTTGTCTTTTGTAATTTGTAGCTGCGACATCATTATACATGTAGACTCTGATTGCTTTTGAACCCAAGTTGATAGACTTCGCGTCTCAAGAAATTGCCTTTATTTTATCGGTGGGTGTCATGCGTCTAAAAAAAGACACTGATCCTCCTCCAATTTCGGCATGTACAGGATTGGACATTATATGAAATTGGCCCAACATCAATATTTTTGAAATGCCTCTTGGCCATGGATTTCGTATTTCATCTATTTCTCCCTGCTTTTCTTACCCTGGCACAAACTGTGGGGTCATGACTCTCTGGGCCTCTGCGCCAACTTTGGTGTTTACTAGTCTAACTTCTGCTGAAGAGAATTTGTATGAAAGATGTGACTTCTTGTAATCCTATTTGCACCTTCTGTAATTGGGCAGAACTATATGAAGTGCACCAGAGTCAAGTTGGCTCATGTCTTTCCAAAGTCTACAGTTCGTCTAATGTAAATAATGTATTCGGCACATCTTTTCTTAACTTATTGCACTTTGCAGGTTGCAAGATACAGAGGGCAGGGAAGAATAGCAGAGCCTGGGTTCAAGAATCCTCAGTGGGTTGATGGTGAACTACTATTACTTAGTGGCAAGGTAGGAGTTTGGGAACGCAAGTTTTGGAATTTTGGAGAAAACTATTTATTCTGAAAGTTTATGGGAAAAGCGTGGATTATTGTTCACTTACAGAATCAAGTAAATTGCAGCATGGTTTTTTTTTTTTTTGTGGATTATGGATACCGAAAACAAGGACATACCTATAGTATTGAATCAGGTGGATCTGGCTAGTTTAAGTTGAGTTCTCAAATGTCTAACACGTTGGTCTTCTTTCTTTGCCAGGGAATGGGACATTTGAGAGGTGCAAAACTTGGCTTTCTCTATGTTGTACCAGAGCAGAGCTTCCTGGTTCTGTTTGACCAGTTAAAACTGCCAGAATAACTACAACTTGGAAAAAAAGAAGAGCTTTTCAGGCTATACATGGGATACCTCTTATGGTTATACTGAAGATGCTTTTAAGCTTTTCCAGCTCAGAGAAATTGCAATTACCACAATGACGAGATTCAAGCTGTGAGCAGCTCCTGCTTATATCGAGGAATACTTTGTGGCCGTGGCAATGGGAAACATCAAGCTCAGCCTTGTGACAATCCTGAATACGTAGCCCCACTGTACGTGTGGCTGTTCACATCTGTAGAGTGTGACCTAAAGAGCTTTGGTCTCTCGAACGGCAGGATCACGAGATACGGTGGTTCCGTTTTGTTAAATACTACTCTTCAGATGAGAAAAGTTGAGAAATTCTTTCCCATTAGCAAGTTCTCTCCCTCTCTCTCTAAAGTATACGTGCATATACTGTTGCCAGATAAATGGTTATCGAGAATATCTGCTACTGCAGTCTACTCTGGTCGTCAAGTCTTACTGTTTCAACACGGGAAGTGCTTCCCAGGATGGGGAATTTACAATTCTCATTAGCGGTTAACCGTTGGCTTGGTAAACTTTCAAAATAACAACCACCTTGAAGTCTATAAACAAGGCTATCTATATCATGCTCATAGAACCAAATTTCTTAAAACACCAACAAGAAAAAAACCTCGTATGTAGGACTCTCCAAATCCTTCGGTGCTAAAAAAATCGTTGGGTTAATCTGTTCTGCCTCATGTAACTCAACTGGCATATACGGTAATGATTTCTTTATTAGCCAAAGCAGGTCAGGTCATCGGTGTTTGTCAATAAACACCACAAGAGCTACATGCTTTCTAATATTTTCCAGTGCAGAATGACAGATACATCGATAAACCCGAGGATACGAAATTCACGTGGTAAGGCGATGTCTTTATTAGTGAGGTGCAGGTCAACTCACCCATCTTATAGTTCATGTACCACGCTACTGGAATGGCAACACTTTGTAGTCGGCATATGTGCAGTCCCAGCTGTGTGCAAAATTTCCGATGACCTGACCTCATTGCTTCCACAACCGGTTCAACTGGTTTCGCTGAATGATTAACGTAACGAAGTTTCACTTTTAGGACTTTTATATATGCCATGCTCTGACGGGTGTACTGTAGCGGTCGGACTAGTGTAACGGTAAAAAGCCAGTCGTCAATTTGACCCAGATTTCGAGGCAGCACATCAGGTAGGAGAAAAGAAGAGACTTCCGCCTCTATGGGAGATCTCCTTCTCACCCAGTTTTATATGTGCCATCCAATAGTAACTATACGTTATCTGATACTAACCACATGTCAGGGCCGATGAAGGCCCAAAGGAGTATTGTGGGCCTGTGGCCGACGATGGAATATGATCGACTGATCCGAAGACTGTGTTACCCTCCTGTAGCGACTGAAATAAGTGGTAGCATCTCCTTTTTCCATAATCGGACTTTAAAGAACATTGAAACTTGTTTTGTGACCAAACTTATCAACTCCTACCAAGACAAACCTCACCTACCAAGCGTCAGTCCGTTGTTTGCACTGTATCTTTGCGTTCGATTTGATAAACCAATTTTTTGTTCAAAAAGACCCAGTTGTTCCCGTGAGCAACCGTTGCAGCAAATTGATGATCCTAGTGCAAAGAGCTTTCTGTATTACTTGACAGGAACACATGGAACTCAAGGCAACCATGTTTATTGATTGGGACTCGGGGGTTTAAGGCTTACATAGAGACAACTCTAGCGACTGCCGACAGTCTGAAGCACCACACGAAGAATGGAACAACCACAGTTTACGGAATGGGAGAGATGACTACTTTTCCAGTAGCTCTGCCAGTCTCAAGATAGGAGAAAGCTTCTGCCACCTTCGAAAACTCAAATGGTCCCTTAGGATCCACCACCGGCTTCACCTTTCCAGACTCCAGATACGGATTAAGTTTTGCCAAAACTGCACCATTAGAGGTCACAACAAATCTAAAGCCAGGCGGAGTAACTGCACCCGTCAGTACAACGACGCTGCCCCCTTCCTTGACTGCTTTAACAGCTTTGTCACATTGCCCTGTTACAGGAGCAAGCATTAGAATACCAACATGTCAAACTATAGGAAAAGAAATGTAAATAAAAGGAATAATCAACTTAGTAATCAAAAGTTCAGAAGTGGTATTGATTTCCCCCAAATTGGCCTGATCATAAGTCACCAAAGAAGTGCTCAGGAAAAAATTTTCACCTACAGTACGTTAAAATATGAACTTGCAAATAAGTTTGAGGGAAAGAGATTGAAAAAAGCATGAGTTGGCTAACAAACTTAGGATATAAATCAGACCAATGGAAGCACTTTTGTCGATTTCCTGAATCAGTGACCTTCAGTATCATCAGTGACAATTGCAAATTAATGTTCATGAAAAGTGAAAAAGAAGGCTTTGTTCTGACATGACATGACCTTCAAGATCAGATTGAAAGGAGTGCTTTCTGAAAATCTGATGAGCTAGTTTCTTATGGGGTGGAGTGCTTTCTGAAAATCTGATGAGCTAGTTTCTTATGGGGTGGGGTGCTGCTTGTGGTAAGCTGCGTGGATCTTTTACTTTCTATAAATTCCAAGGGTATTTGACGATCTTTCTATCAATAGAAAGGAATGAGTGTTCTGGGGATAGGATCCATCTGCTCTCTCAGAACCAATGATGGAATTCTGGATATAAGCTATGAAGTTCACATTCATTGATCATGACTCCTGTAAAGTGAATTTTAGAGCAATTGGATGAGCCATCTATCCAAAATATGCTTATATAGAAAACTTTTGGAAATTATGTATCTCCAGCGGACACAGATTAGGAAATATGTAAATGGATATTTGTTCAAATCAATAATACTCCAGTAGGTAACTTAACAAAGAGCTATAACACAGGTAGTTTAACTAATACAAAGGAAATGAGAAATATCACTTTCTTCCTATGCCCCCCCCAAAAAAAAAAGCACAAGCACGTACCCACAAACTACCCCTACATACAGACATTGCTATTCTGGTAATCAAGCAACTAGAGATACACATACCTCGATATATTGGATATTACTAACAAAAAGAGAGAAGGAACAGAACAGAAAACTTACCAACTGCGTCATAGATAACATCATACTTGTCAGGAAGCTCCTCAAAGTTAACCTTTGTGTAGTCAATTGCAACATCAGCACCCAAGCTCTTCAACAGATCCAGTTTCCCAGTACTTGATGTTGCAGCAATTTTCGAGGCACCAAACACATGCTTAGCTAGCTGTTGAGAATAGGACGAGAAAAAAAGGAAGAAAGGCTACATTAGAATAATTGATTAAATGCTTTGATAAAGGCTACAAAAATAAAAACTTCTTTAATTGTTGCTACTCCTACTTGAAGCAAAGGCAAAAGAATTTATCTGGTTACATTTTATCCACAAGTATGTTTTAGACCAGTAAGTCTCTTACCGACCACTCCTAGGAAACTTACCTCAATTTATCTAGTTGAGTGCTCCTGATCAATAAAAATGTATCTGAGCTGAAGTTCCATAAATTAGAACATGAAAACAAATGAATGGAAAACTTATTTTATATAAACATATTTTCATGTAAAATAATTGAAAAAAGAACTAACTTCCACGGTAAATGAGCTCCATTTTCTTGATATTTTTATATAAACAATGACAATAATATGGTATACATCCAAAAGAAATATTCACTTGGAAAGCTAGAAATATAGCAATGACCTGGATCACCAAGCTTCCAACTCCACCAGCGCCTCCCAACACAAGGATTGATTTACCTGCAGAAAATCCTGCTCTTTCGAGACCTTCATATGCAGTTTCTATTGCAAGGGGCAGTCCAGCAGCCTGATGGAAGTTTAGGTTCTTGGGCTTTAGAGCCAACAGTTTCTCCTCCACAGCAGTGTACTCTGCAATCGATCCATACTTCTTTGGATTTTCCAAAGCCTTCTCGTTTATATTCCCATATACTTCATCTCCTTCCTTGAAATTCTTGACTTGACTCCCAACTTTTACCACCACTCCAGATACATCATATCCCGGAACAGTCTGTAAATACAAGAACAATGTTAGCAAATGCAGCTCCGCTCTGAAGCTAGGAAGAAGGGGCTGGGACTAAAAGTCCACAAGCGGAAAAACCAGAGGCTATAAGGAGAATAAAAAGATCAAAACTGGGAATACGCGAGCGTCTCTATGATTGATATAGACACAACAGATGAAACTAATCCATTCACGTAGGATTCACTGTCCAGAAAAAAATCACAAAAACTTATCATTTGCTATAGATCAAGGTCCGCAAAGAGAAAAGGTTATCCCCAGACCTCAAATGGATAAGCTGACCAGCACAGGCACTTTATCTTCCCGGTACCTATGCATCCTCTGAAAACAGTTTTCAATGTTAAAATCCTTTCATTGTAAATTGACGATTCAACAGTTCTTCCTACAATAAAAGAAAAAATTCCAAATTTCTAAATTTTTAATCGCAGCAATTTATGTTTATATTGCAAAAATGCTACAAAGATGATAGAGCAATAAACTTACAATCAGTCGTTAACAGTTGACGGAAAAATAAACGGTCAAAGTGATGATTAAGCAAAGGGAATTGATGCACTTTTTTTTTTGGGTCTTTTCCGGGGTACATACCAAAATTTCAGTGCTGAGCCGTGCAATAAAAGTCCATAATCTATCTACATATTTTGTGACAACAAAGACAACAAATATTACAATGTCACAAAAGCACAAGTGGCAACAGATTCATCCAAAACTGAATCAAGAATCTACAATTGATCTTCAGTCTGCCTCTTACACACACACACAGAGAGAGAGAGGAACCCACAGGTAACGGAGAATCAGAGGCCTTGAATTTGCCTTGCCTCCTCTTTGCATCAACAGGGTTGAGTGCAGCAGCTACCACCTTGATGAGGACTTGGTCGGCCCCCATTTCAGGCACCGAGACGCTGGAACTGAACTTCAACACTTCTACACCACCATACTCATCATAAAGCCACGCGCTCTGCTGAACCGGCACTAGGGGATTGTTGCTGGTCGTCTCCATGGCTGTTGGGGCAGCTTGGGCCTTCACGCCGCTGAGCTTCTTGGCAGAAGCCGGCAACTTACAGCTGCTGCTGCTGCTTAGCTTTCTTCCTCTTCTGCCATTTGGAGAAAAGATGGCCCTTAAACTCAGAGAGGCGGTTTGTTGGCAAGAGGAGGAGCAGTGGCATGGCAGTCTGATAAGCTGGCGAGTGGTAGGGAGCACGTCCATGCTGAGGCAGTAGCTCTCTCCTCTCTCTTGGCGGGTGGTTCCCCTTTTCCTGTGTTTTTATTAGCTTTTCGAGGGGAAAGACTAAATTACAGCGACGACCATGAATCGTGCAGGAAATTTCTGGAAGGAGTGCCCGCTACCAACAACTGCAGCCCAAAGGGCCAGGGTCCAGGGCGAGAGAGAGACAGAGAGACCCATTGAATGAGACAGGGAATGGAGCCACGATTGCCGTTAAATCCACAGATCTCGCACAGAGGATACACTATGTGTGATTGTGTGAATGTTGTTTCTTCAGTCTTATCCACACACTTGAAATTACTAGGACTGCTGGTCCAGCAAAGGAAATTAGTGGTCTACTTCTCTCATAACTCTAGTGAGTTCTACAACCAGAAAAGTGCTGCGAAGGAACGGACGAACAGTCACTGTTCCACTTTCACGGGCAAATTTGCACTGCATAAATCAAAGCTTGGCATTCTTGGTAGGTCTCAATGTGGTTCTCCACCTGCAAGTGTTCTACTGTTGTTCTTCTCAGAATTTTAGTGTTGTCTTTTGCTCTTCAACTGTTAGATAACAGTGAAATTTTAGTGTTGTCTTTTGCTCTTCAACTGTTAGATAACAGTGAATTCTGGTGGTCAAGACAGAAACTAAGAGCAATTGATCGAGTTCATAGACTAAATAAGAATGGGATTAGGTTACTTGAGGATTATATGTACATGATAGATTTGTCAATGTTCTCCTGGTGGTGGATTAGGATTTAGCATACATGCTGTTACGGCAGTTCTTTTACATCGGCAATATACAACATGGAACGACAGGACCCGCACCCAACAACGAGTCGGTGCACGCGTGCAAGGAACGGTGGATGAGATTTTTTTCAGGAAAATCCCACTTCAGAGCACAGCTTCAGTTGTGATTTCAAAAGTAAGTCTCAATATTTTGTCGATTTGACAACCCCAAAAGTTATATGTTAAAAAGAAATGAAAAGACAATTTTAATGTCCAAAAGAGTATGTTGAAAAACGTAAATCCCCACCTCTTCCAACATTTCATGATTCAACTTGTGGCCCATTGGCAGTTATAATAGAAAAGTGAGGCCTGTATAAAATCAGAATTGTGAAGTTTGTGCTCCACAATGTTTGAATGCCCCTGATATGAGATCAGGAATTTGTTTGAGATCCTAAGGCCTCAAAGCCATGGTTTTCAGCAAGGATTTTAGATCTCCTGTTTGAAAGATGTAGGGTTACATTCTTTCCTTTGACTATTGATTCATGGATGTGAGAGTTCACAAGGCATTTGAATCCACCATTTGAAAATCTGGAGTTTGACAGAAGCATGGATTTTAAGGTGGGGCCTCAAGACGAATTGGGTCCTTGGGCTTGTGACTTGGGAATTCAAATGCCCCCTTATGGTAAAAGTGGATTCCGAAATAAGGAATTCAGGTCCATCTAGGAGACTCGGACATGGAACTGAATAAGCTTTGGAAAAAAGAAAAGGTAATTTGATTTGGGACAGATCAGGAGGTACTGCATTACATCTAAATTGTGAGACTGATGACAATAAAGTTTACACAAAATGAGTAAGAAATATCACAATCAGAGGGTGTTTGGCCACATGAACACTAACATGAATCTATCCCAAACATTGTGTAGATTCATGAAACACTAATCATGAATCTCCCCAATCTTTGAGGCACATTCATGAAACACTAAGTTAGTATCCTTACTGCAAAATGCCCTCAAGGGATAAACTCAAGTGGTATAACATTCTTCTGCTCCAAAACGAAATCACATTTGCTTTCTTGAGATTTATATATCCAACGAATGATACCCTTATGCCACTCGTATATTTCCGGTCACTCTACCGTCTTATTGTCTAATAAAATATTGTGTATACTACTTCGAGATATGCAGCGATTAAACACATCAAAGGTCGACTTCCGATGTAAATTACAATAAAAATGAATAAAATTTGTAGATCCATTAGCTTCTCAAGCAAGTGCACACATGCACGCACATGTTCAATCTTCAGCTCATCGTTTTACAAGTTTATTAATGGTTTCAACCTCTTCTCTTTCCAAACTTCATAGTTAGGCAATGCTTGGTCAATTAGCAACTTAAGGACATGCTTGAATGTAGTAAAAACTATCATGATATGGTGTTTCTGAGACATGTATTCCTTTGGCTCAAGGTTCAGACCCAATCAAGCATGGGACTGAGTCTGACAAAAAACTTGCTTGTCTAAATTTCATGTGTTTTCCCTTTATTTCTACCTGGGATGCGCTGTTTAAGATGCTGGAGAAGGCGTTAGTGTGTCTCAGAATTTCATTCGCACCCTTATCAGTATACAACGAAAGTTTTGGAGAAATTCAAAAAGTGACTTCTTGTAAGAAGACAAGATCCGATGAGACAACGGTGGAGTGTGGATTCATAGCCGCCCAACACCGCCTCGTTCCAAAGGGCTGTGTAATTCAGCTTTGATGGAGTAATATAAGCTGTTTAACTTACTTCCCAGTTTGTTATTAGATCGTATGCTTCACGCGCTTTAAGGAGAAATGCTCGTGATAAACCATCTTGGACAATAACATTGATCTGCAGAAGAACAGTTCAGGATTCTTGAGTGACCGCAATTCCTTGATAAAAATTTTATGAAAGTACACATGGTAAACAATGAAAGGGATTTTCTTCAGTCAACTGCTTAAAATACGTACAAAACAAGCGGTTAAATGAAAGGAATCCAGATTCGAGTTTGTCTCTGTCACCAAAGAACATGCCTTTGTGTTTTCATATATGTTGTATGGCAAGTAAAAAAAGTTAAAACCTGCATCTTTCTTGCAGGAGAGAACCTTTAAAATGTTACCGCTGAAGTATACCCTTTGACATCGAAAGAAAATTTAAAGCCTGCTCATTGTTCTTTTGCAGTAAAAGCATTGCACCAAGTACTCTAAATGGATCTAAAAAATAAAAGCAATTGGGAAGTGATACAAGATTAAAGATGTTTTCTTTCTACAAAAACACGTGCAACCCACAAACACGTGCAACTGTGGGTTGTATAGCCAAAAGTTGCTCAAGCCTGAATTTACTTTTTTTTCAAAAGCCTGTTCAAATGTAATTTAAGCGGTTAAACAGAAGCCACCAAAACTTAAATGTGGTTTTGCTACACACCGCCAAAAAGTAGAGCGCATTTTTGCCGGTTAAAAAAGATAAACGTTTTTACGTAAATTTTTCCAAATAAAGATCATCGTTTGTTAATGGACCTGCCGCCCTTGGAAGTACAAATAGGTGAATTACGAAGAGCTTGTTGAACTCATTTAAAAGCAACTTCACGCAATAAGGATTCACTTAATTACAGAAAAAAAGGATCTACCCAACTGCAATACGATTGCATTGGAAATGGATGCTCAACTGCCATTTTTTCATAGAAGACAGGATACCACCGTTAAATAAGCAACACAATGCATTATACGATACAAAAAAAGATAGCCACATCAATTTAAACTGCATAAGGTAGTACATCTTTTAGGGGCCAACTCTGGGGCCTATATGTCTATGCGTGGACATGAACAAGAGAGAGAGAGAGAGAGAGAGAGGTTCGTAAATTGGAGTGAGCAAACAACAGGAGCAAGTGGTAAATTAAAACCCTCAATTAACGCTGAGAATCAGTAGAACAATCTCACCGCCATATTTACTCTTTATACACAACCCACCTATCAGCAGACCCAACATTCAAACCATTTCATTTCCAGTGGGATAACCACAGCAACTAGTGATCACCACCCTCTTCCACCTCCTCCCAAACTTCAAACAGAATTGTAGATGTATTACCATAAATTATTTTGATTATAGACATGGTACCCAGAAATAAGGGAGCTTAAGGCAAGAGCTGCAAATGCCAAGAAGGAGGTGCTGACAGAGCCACTGGCCAAGTCCGTGAATGGATCCTTTCCCCATTCACTCTGTGTATCGTCTGTGAGTGATGCTGCCGAGGATGATGCTGACATCAGCAAATATGCAAGCACCTGCATCATGGTTATCTTAAGAAGTCATTTACTTGGATTCGCTCACTTCTTTCTTTGGTAGTATTCAGGGGAAAGAGTTGAATGTGGAAGCAAAAGAAGAACCTTAATAGCAAAAGAAGATGAAACCATGATACAATATGGATATGACAAGCGGAAGCAGAGGTGAATGCTAAAAGGCCTCATGAAGCAACACAAGTTTACAGGACAATTATGTGAGCGAAAATGACAACTAAGCGAAAGTGGTACAAGAGGAGAAGGAACAAATAAGAGATAACATGAACATGGTTTACAACCTACACAGAATCAACAAGGAAGCAAGATCTAATATTCTCTACACTAATGCATCACGTAAATTAATGTTGAAAATGAGTAGCGACCAGCGTGGGATCAACAAAGAAGCAAAGTGCAATGTTTAGTGTACTAAGACATCACATAAGATCATGCGGAGAACATAAAAATCATTGAAGAAGGGTCGCAACAACAAAATGAAGTGGCAAATGAAGGAATCTAGATAAAAAGAACAAGTGAAAAGACCTAATTAAGAAGCTGAATTCTCCACTATATAAGAAACAAGTTTCTCATAAATGAGAAGCTCAATCCCCGAAGCGTTCACCGCTTTGAAAAAACATGGACTTTCTACCTTCCGAATCATGCTTACTACAGCAAAACCGTTGCCTAACAGGGGTTGAAAACAGAGCGCATGAATTATTCAATTTGGGAACCTCAGGGATTCAATGTGTTGGTAGAGTCTTCTTTTCTCCATAACAATGCAGCCTGTGATCTTACAAAACACAGATTCACCTGCAAACTGCCATGTCGAGAAAGGCTTCTACCACCATTATAAGCATTTCCCAAAGAAAGACGAGAAAGTTGAATTGTGTGTCGACTGATCAAGCATGGCGGCTTCATCCTCTGCATACCATCTTCTATTTCTAACGACATGGGTGGAAATGGAGAAGATTTTTACAGCAAAGCATGAGAAGAATGGATAAAGAAAACGACAGAATGTAGGAAATATGTGTGTGTGTGTGTGTGTGTGTGTGTGTGAGAGAGAGAGAGAGAGAGAGAGAGAGAGAGAGAGAGAGAGAGAGAGAGAGAGAGAGATTGCCTGGTCGCAAGCAAAGTCGATATAGAGGGAGAGCGGGCGACGGATGGCAGGCTTTCCGGTAGTGAACTGGTAGAGGTGGGCGGCCAGCTGAAGCGTCGAGTAGGCAAATGTGATGACGGCCACTGATATCACATACCTGCACCAGTTTGAACAACAGCCTGCCCAAATCAGCTCAACTCCATCACTCGATCTTCTTCTGTTTTTTCCATAGAAATGAAAAGATATAGGAAACCTAGCTGCCCTGGTTTAGCCTTCTATTCCCCAATAAATAAGCCACTAAAGTGAAAACCCCGTTAAACGCCAAGAAATCATGGTTGCATCCCAACAATGTAAAATTCTAAAAAGAAGATTCCTTGAACTCGAATGATGATGATCGAGCAAGCGGTCGCCTACCCAACAATGTAAAACTCTTGGCAGAACAACTTAAACCCCAGAAACCATACCTATGATCTGAGCAAGAGTCGAATGACTCCATCCCCATACAAAATTAAAACGAGGTTTGAGTTCATAACAAGTTTCGGTTCTTCTCCCTTTACCATTTTGAAAGAAATCACAGTTCAAGGGAGGAGAACACAACCTAGAGCAGTTTGGTATGGAACGAAAACTTTTTAATGGGGAAAGACGCGGACCTGTACTCCTTGTATCTATAGAAGGAGTCGCCGCTCCAGCCTTGAGTTTTGTCCGCAGCCATGACGGAGAAGGAAACGAGAGAGAAGAGGAGGCCGCAGACCCTGAAGGCTAAGCCGGCTCTTCTCAACACCTTCTCCCGATTCCACCGGCGCACGATCGGAGAAACCCCTCTACGCCTGCTCCCTTCTCCCACCGTGTCTCGGCCAACGCCCGCTTCGCCTCCTTCCATGGGCAACCCGAGAACATCCGCCACGGAGAGATGGGTGTCGGTGTGCGCCGGCTTCGTGATCACCGCGAACCCATCGATGGCCGATCGATTGACGATGATCGAGCCGGAGTTTGCGGCGCCGATGTTGGGGGCGGCGGTGGCGGCTGAAGAGGGCGACGGTTTCGGCGAGAGTGGTGCCGTTGGCTTCTCTGATTGCTCATCATCGTCTTCGTCTTTTGCTCTTTCGCTCCAGTGGGTGGGAGAAGTAACAAAATTAATACTCGTTTTTGTTGTTGTTGTCGTTGGTGGTGGTGGTGGTGCTGTTGTTGTGGTTGGTAAAAGTGGTGGTGATGTTGGTGGTTGTGGTTGAGGTGGTACTGATGTCGCAGCTGGTCCTTCTCCTTCTTGGCCGTTGGCCATGGCGGTCGCTCTGTTAGTCTTCTTTTCCTCTTCTTTTCATCAGAAAAGAAGGAAAAATTTTCACTTTGGCGCCTTGGCGGCCCGCATGCGCGATTTCTCTCCCTCTCTCTCCTTGCCGGAGTCTCAGACTGTGGGCTCGACTCTCTTGTATTGTATGCTTCCCGACTTTCGTCCTGTCGCTGCGAGAAATTGCAGGCAGTAACAAAAATATCAAGTTCATTAAACATCTTCGATTTTTCTAATCCTATAATTCAAGTTCAAATTTCCTCCTGTCGGCTGTCAAATGCAGTAGATTAAAAACTCAATCGAATGCTTTAAGTAAGCAAATGAGTTAAAAAAAAAACTATGAAAAAAAAGAAATTTAATTTGAAAAATTTAGTTTTTCTCATTTTTCATAATTGATGCTGTTCCAAGGTGAACAGGAAATTAATAATCTACAATCTAAAGAACCTCAAGAGTTATGACATTTTAATTGGATTTTGGGTTTTAGGTTACATTAATCTTTGAAGTCTTGGGTTGTGTTGAAGACTTAGGACGACTTTGTTGTCCCTTGAATCCGACGACGACCTGTCTTTCACATGCAGCCTGCATGATCAGCTATACTAAACAACTTTTGTTCTTTGTCAAATACAAGTAACCATCAAGTTAAAAACGAAAAGAATTGAAAGAACCGTAATCTTTCATAATTTCATATATTTGATGATTTTCAATAGAAATTGAGGGCAGAAATGTTTGAGGATATATATATATATATATATATATATATATATATATATATATATAACAGAGATTCTGATAGGTTTTTATTCCAGGGCTTTCGAGCTCTAATGAAGCGAAAGCCAACACATTCTTAATAGAAAACTGCTAACGGGGCTGACTAACTCTTTTTGTGATATTGTAAGACATTAAAAGTCAATCAATTAGAAAGCCAAATTTAAAAGTTTTTCTACTACATGCATTTTTCGAAAAAAAAAAACTTGTAAAAGTAGCTTTCACACTTTGCTTATGAAATGTATTTGAGGGTCAAGTTGAAAAAAAATCTTGGATTTCACTTTTAACTTTGTTACTATGAGCTGGAGCATTTTCATCATACCGCCCTTGTAAGGTGCATGAGATGAGAGATCGCCCTACATTTTTATGCTTAAAAGGTTGGATCGATCAAGTGGTTTGGGCTTTCAAAGGCCTCTTGTGAAAAAAAAAAAATTAAAATAATATATTTTGGCTCAAACATCAGTAAAATTTTATTTCATTTAATTACAAAACGAAGTTTTAACGTACGCTTTACTAGAACAGCAAAGGATTTCATTGTGCACTTGATAAAGTGTACAACCAATGTTAGACAAGTAGCAAACTTGATTTAGGGTGGATCCTTTCTTTCCATCGGACCTTAAATTCATGGTTTTTAACATGTAAATCCATGCTACTGAGATCTTCATTTTGTTTAAACTGAAGATATCCCAACACCTTTTTATGCAGTTTCAGATCTTAAATCCGAAGCTATCAAACTCAACCTTGAATCTAAGTAGAGATTTGCGAATTTAAAATGTTAAAACATTGAAAAGAGCATTTTATTGTCCATGATCTTAAAACTATGGATCAAATATATCTTCATTTAAATTGGCAAATAACTATTTATCTTTGTAAAATAATTCACAAAAGCACGTTTCATGAATATTACAAATATCAAAATATACTTGGATTAGTTTACCAAGATATTTTCTTTCAAAAGCACCCTTTTCCTCTTGCATGCCTTTTATCTCTACAATCGCACAAGCAACAGGCAAAATCATAGAAAACAGTAGCCAATAAAAATGTAAAATTGTGAGGAACACGTTAGTTAAAGCTATTTTCTTTGTTTCTTATCAGGAGTAAAATGGACTTCTCAGTAGCTCTAGTGATTGAAATGTTTATGAAATATTTTACAAGGTTAAGCATTAATTTTCAGTTATTAATGATAAATATGTCTAAAATTGAGTTGTTATTGGTAGATTTGTCTTTTGTTTTAAAAATCTTAACTCCATACAAAAGTGCAGTTCCCGACACTTCCTC
Source organism: Nymphaea thermarum (assembly GCA_011799765.1). Classification (NCBI taxonomy): domain Eukaryota; kingdom Viridiplantae; phylum Streptophyta; class Magnoliopsida; order Nymphaeales; family Nymphaeaceae; genus Nymphaea; species Nymphaea thermarum. The sequence continues at coordinate 51,614 of JAANDH010000481.1, forward strand.
CAATTCTCCCTCTAAGGAAATTAAATACTGGGTCCCATGCTTATTCTTGACGTCATTTAATTCCTTGACCTAAGTTTTGGGGTACCTCCTTTGTATTCATGAGGTGCAGATAAGATTTTGAAGGGGAAAAGGTCGCTTTACTGCATAAGAAATCAACATAGATAGAGGGCCTACTTTCCAGCAGATGTTTAATTTGGGAAGCATGATGATAAGATAATTTCATTTTTTCAATATCTTCGCTATAGACTATAGTCTTCAAACCAGGCGTTATCAAAATTGGCCAGGTGTTTATAGTGCATCCTTGACTCTGAAATCAAGTCACGTTTAATATTTTTTGATTTATTTGTACTAGAATATGTTTACAAAATTCTTGTACTGCCCATATTTGTCAAAACTAGCCTTGTTGCATTTCATTTGTAAGGCCCACTTTCAAAAGTTTTTTCCGGTATTTAAGATTGTGAGCAAACTTAACGGACTTATAAAATAAGTTGTTAAGTAATTGATTGTCTTGGTTCATAGTCTTTTTAAGGTTAAACTGAAGCTGTTAATGGGTGTGTTGGGATCCACTAGACCGAGAGCTTGAGTTTAGCATGGGAATGAACTGAGTTGCTACAGTGGTATCAAAGCTGGTTCAACACTCTTTAAAGTTCCATACACATAGTTGTGTGTGCCGATTATAACGCCCTACTTAGAAAATTTTTTAATTCTTTAAGATTGTGAACAATTTTAAGAGAGATTGTTAAGTGGTTTGCTGTTGAAGCTGTTAAAGGCAGGTTGAGATCCAACCAACTAGATCCCCAAGCTCAGAATGGTCCATGTTGTTACATTATTTATATTTCATCCAATTGCATATTATTTACATTACCCCATCAATTATTAAATCCTTTCAGTTTTGGCATGACCCTTTGGATAGTCCACAACCTTCTGGTAAACAAGGCCCCTCAACCTTCAACTAGAGAAGTTATGGCTAATAACTTGGATGAGATCCAGCATGTTTTTGCAAGTTGCAACAGAAGACCTCCAATTAATTGGTCTTCCAAAGATGTGTTGATTGAATGGGAGGCTACTCCTAAGTTCCATTCAAAATCAGTGTGCAATTTGTGCCAGGAAAAGTCCCAGTCCCAGGATGCAAGCTTGGCGCAATTGGTCAGTCCAGCAGGGGTTGGTAGGCGGCCAGTCATTGGTCGAATTCAAGCAGGTACCAACCCTAGTTTTATTCACCTTCACAACCAAGCCTCAAGAAATATCATAACCATCAAGCCCTTAGGGCTAAACTGATGCATATCATAAATAAAGCATAACATATGCATATTATGTCATGTCTATTTTATACATATATTCTACTCCCAAACAGAAATAACAGATACATTCTACCTAGACCAGAGAGACATGACAAACAACCCAGAAGAAAGAACACACATAATGAGCTACTATGAAACTTGACTTCTAACCCTAACTTGCTTCTACTTTTTATTTTTTCTGGAGAGGTACGTAGACAATCTATGGGTTAGTTAGATCACTATCAGACTACGCATTATGGGTACTAATTAAACTCTTGACCTCTTTTAACTTAGCGGCTTTATGTAGCCAATCCCCTAGCTACGTCAATGGACTCTCTTGTAAGCCGCTGTGGCCGGGAACTCATGGCTCCTGAAGTTGCACTCTGTCCAAGCACCAGCAGTAGTAGTCCGACCTCGAGATCTCTAGCATTGCATCGGGGGTCATCTTCTCGAGGTCCCTGGGCTTCATGGTTGTGATCTGGTTGACAGTATGCGAGTCATAGGGTGCTCTGAATTCCTCGATTCTGTGAGCTTGAGAGCGCATTCTCTTGTAGAGTCTCATTGCAGCCACACAATCTTCATATGGATCTTGTATGCCCACTTGAATCTCGTATCTGCATGTGCCATGCAAAGCAACATATGATTACAGTAGCAAACACAATGGCTGTCAAGCTTCCTCAAGGAAATGAAAACTTTGCAATCTATGACATTTTTAGATGAACAAAGATAACGAAAATAACTTAGTTTAAAAGTGTTGATCACATGCAGAATATTCATGTGTGTGATGTGTGTGTTCGCATGTGTAAGAACAAAATAAGTATGAGAACTATGTGCACTAATTATAATATCTTGTATGTGCAGATTGGTTCTATAGTTTGATTTTGAAAACCCTTTTGGCTTAATAACTAGTAGGTTGTTCCATCAAGGTTTAATTGGTTGACTTAGATTAATTTATTCCCTTGTTTCTTTATTTTTGCATCAAGCAAATCATTTATGAACCTTTTCTTTGTTCAAGGGCTGGCTGTCACTTACCCAAGATAAGCTTGCGTTAGATACTTGAGAGAGTTGCTCAGTTTGCTTGTCTTCATCAATGGGGGATACTTTGCAGTGTCCCTGCACAAAAAAAAGCAGTCTTATTACATTGTGAATGATTAATGCTGTCATACATGAGATTGTACTGTAAAATGGAACACAGATCAAGAGAGCAGTAAGTCAATTGTGCAACAAATCGAGCTACTCGAGCTCCGCTCATTTGCTGCTAAATGAGTCTAGTTCGAGCTGATCAAATGTAAATGCGGTCAGGTGAGTGAGCCAAGCTCGAGCTAAGTCATGAGTTGATCAACTGGTTTAGGCCCGTTGGAAGACCACATATATTATAAATTTCGTAGTACTATTGAACTTTTTATGTTAACATGCACAAGTTTTGTTGAACTAACAAAAACAGGCTCAATACTTTTCAATTTTTTTTCATTTAACCACTCTTTTCGATGTGATCTAAGTGGTTGGTTAGAAAAAATCAAATTTCATCGAGTGAGTAGAGAGATTAGTAATGAACATACCTCATTAAGTGAGCTGGATAATCAATTCCCAAACAGTCAAGGTCATGGTTCAGGCCATGCCCCACCAGAACCCTTGCCCTTCCGCCCTTGGAACGGGCCTTCCAGATGGATTCTCCGTTGTAGAGGATTTCTTGAATCCTTTTCTGGACTTGCTTCCATGGCGCTGCGTCTTTCAAATTCTCTGCTCTTATCCCAGTCATGTCATATCTAAATAATAAGCACGAAAACAAAAGTTAATTCATTGACCTCACATATATTTTCATATGTAGTGAATCCAGAAATCATACATTATATATATATATATATATATATATATATATATATATATATATATATATATATATATATATATATATATATAAATATATATATATAAATGTATGATTCCTGGATTTCTGCATATAAGTTAGGATGGAGAAGTCTTCCAGCCTTTAGTGCATTGCATCAGACAGTGTGTTGCATCAGATGGTGTGTTTAATCACGTTCACGAATACATTGCATCGAGTGGCCGTAATTGGACGGAGATGGATTTCACATATACACACATAAATGTATCTATATATATATAAGAGAGGGAGAGAGTGACCTGTAGTTGGTAACAGAGATTATGGGCTTGACGTAGGAGTGATAGATGATATTCTCATCTTCATCAATGTGGCAAACTCTTGCGCAGATATCTAGTGAGCCGTCATTTCCTCCTCCCACCATCTTGCACCCCATTGCAATCGTTTGCCCTCTTGTTTTACCACCTCCACCCACCAGCAGATCCTGTCAAATGCCTCCCCTTATTATTCAGATCCCAGAGAGAGAGAGTTCATCTTGTTATGGGATACGAGAACAGCTGTGTATTTTCGGTATGGTCATTTAACGAAAGTAGTTGAAGTCGCTTTCTCATGCATATACCTTTTGGATTGTATCGAGTTAATTTACTGCCATTTATTATAGATAAAGGCCCTCTGAGAAGAAGGGCAAGAAAAGATTTAGCCACTGATGAGATTCAAAAATATATGATAGGAAAACTCTATTGGGTTATAAAGTTATAGATAGAGAACAAAGGTATGGTAGATGTTCACTCGTAGCTCATCACCCTTCCTGAAGGTAGAGATTAATCTCTACATAATGATCATAAGTCTTAATTTTGGAACACTTGGGAGTGGTTGGAACTGGCTCCTGTTACGAAGTCGATCGAGCAACATCTTATAGATTAATTTGACACGAAGTTTAAAGAAAAAGACGATCAAAATTTACCAGTGCACTTGCACGTGGAATCCGGCATCTATCTCGGTGCCTCTGAAGCTCCTCAAAGCTATTGAAAATGTTCAGGCAGAGGCTGCAACCTCGGCTGCTAAATATCCTAGCACATTCCATCTTTGGCAGAGGACCTTCACAGGTAAGATGTTTAGGAGGGTAGAAAATCACAAGGATTAACATAAGAAATATAATTAATTAGTACGCATCCGATGAAACCATTAGCAATATTAAATGTGTCAACAGTAATCAGTGATTACCGATTAGGTGCTCCCTCAGGGATTCATATGATCGACAGTGCTTCTTGCAGATCCCACACGTCGGTTCATGGACTGAATGATAAGAGGATTTCATGTGCTCGAGCAGGTGTTCGAACTTGTTGTATTGTCTATAGCATGCTGGGCACTTGTTCCTGCGAGAGACACAGGAAGACTTTATGAATAAGAGGCATCAAGAGGTTTTTCTGACACAGAAAAATCTGTTGCAACTATTAATATGGAGCATAGCATAACTAGACAAGTTAGAGGACTGCAGGAGAGCTTTAGTTTGATTCTCGTGGATGTTATCCTCTGCATCTTAAGTGGTCAACGCGCAATACTTAAGTTGAAAGATGCACCACTATCATTGCCTTGGTGGTGCTGATGTAGCCGAGGACCCAATACATAGGAGGAATAGGGGGCTTCCGGCTGCGATTCTAGGTAGTGGTTGTTAACCTCCTGCTCATCAGGAACTTACTACGCTGAGAATACCATAGCAGAATGACAGGGTTGGGATTTAATTCAACTAGTTCCTTCACATTATGAAGATAATCATTTTGTCCCATTAATATATAAAGCTGTTCAATGTTTTAACAGAAGAATTACTTGGTTTATCTGTAGGTGCCAGTGTTTATGGGTTATGATGAGAAGACATAAAACCCTTCAAGGAATCAATATTGGTGACCTTACTGTTTTTGTGTTTACAAATGGAAAAGAAAACTCAGGCCAAGTCTTTTGGGTCCATGGAGGTCTAGTGTTCAACAACAAATGTACATTAATCGGCAGAACCTGGGTCAGGTCCGCACAGACCCAGCTAGCTAGGAGTTTGCCATGTGCCCACCCAGATCAGACCTTGATACTGGAGGGTCAGGGCAACAGAATGCTCCCTCTTAAAGGCTCGAATATTTAATGATGAGCCAACAGAATGTGGATGCTTTGACTGTCCAACAATGGCTTCATCTTGTCTTGGTTAGGACCAAGTTGAACTGGTTCTGATCAAGAGCATCTGCTAGAGAGTGAGAGAGAGAGAGATGCAAGTGGAAATAACTTTTTGACGTATAAGGGAAACAATAAATACAAGAAAAAAGACCTGCAAATTACAGAAACAAGGAAACGCATCAAACTAAGCAGAAAAAGAAAAAAATTTAGAAAGCAAGGAGAGAGTGGTGAGACCTCAATGTCTCTGCGGACTCCTGCTTGATATCCATCACGTTGAGCTGCTGCTGTTACAGAGAGTGTGCTGCTAATTGGACTGCAGTTTGCCCTGCAGGATTGTGCACGTTTCTGCGGCAATTTATGGTTTCTGAAAAGATGGGACCAGAAGGATGGCTCCACCGCCACCGCCACCACTAAAAAACTCTACCAAATAACAAAAGCAGAAGAAATCTAGGGAGGACCATGCAGGACGTGACCATTTTATCTGTGAAGTGGCACCTGGACTGCTGCTGCTTTGCAGATTCTTCCTCCCACTTTCTACCCAGAATCTCCTACGTGTGTGCGTATATGTAAGTATAAAGAAATATCTGGGCGGAGTTCATAAACCAAGAATTTTAATACTGTTACGTTTGAAAACTTTATAAATGTTGATTCATGAATTTCCAGTTTCCTTTTGCAGTGATCCACTGTACAATCTTTGTGCTAGTAATTGGAGGAGGACGAAAGGATGGGATCCTCTAGAATCTACCCGTTCAAAACCAGTATCAAAACTCAGTTCATGGTGGATTGTCTACACCATCAGAAATAGCGAAGGAGAGACCAGTTTGTAGAAACCATCTATTATTCTGGTTCTTCAGATACTACCTTCCGTCAATGGACTCACTGGCAGACCATCTGTTGGAAGCTTGATCACAACTTTAGAATATTCATAATCGAATCCATTTTTTTTTTACTAATATAGTTTGAAGGTGGAGCTGCTTCTAACAACTGAGCGACACTCAGTTGCCCTTTTCCTAAGCTATTTTTGTAAAAAAATTCGCAAGTGCGATTCTGGACGAGATTAACTCTTATGGAAATTCTCTTGAAAAGACAAACGTGTTCACTGTCTTCCTTATCTTATCTGTAACTATGTACACTTTGTATTTACCAATGAACTGGTAAAGTTCTGCATAAGTTCAGTGTGACATTCAGTCTAATATATATGGAAGGAGAAGAGAGAGAGAGAGAGAGAGAGAGAGAGAGAGAGAGAGAGCAAGGTGCATGTATAGGATAGCTAGATAATGTTCTGCATAATAAAGGGGGGATAAACATAGTAGTCAAATCGTCATAATTCTTGAAAGTTATGAACCAGTTCCCCTTCATTCAGAAACTCCTATTGAATCATAAAAACCAAGAAAAAAGAAAAATCATGCCTGTAGAATGTAACAAAAAGTGATGCTCAAGATTTTTCTAAAAACATTATCTGAAAGAACTCTTTGAAAAAGCTAATCTTCTATATGTAGATTCGGACTTGAACTTGAAGAGAGAAGTTGATAGAGAAAGAATTGGTCTTTTTTCTTTTCTTGTTTTACTTCGTGTTCTTGATTCTTAACTATTTGAAGGTCCTACAGCTTTGCTCGAAAAGGCAAACATATTTGAGGAGGCCAACGTGGGGCGCTGCAGGCAAAAGAATGAGGAGGGGGAGTCGGATATTCTGCTTTACCCAGATATCGAACCCATCACATCTAAATCAAACAATTTACGAGTCAAGATCCGTATGCTGACCAAGAATATTTCTCACAGGATGGCCAGCTTTTTCTCCTTTCTTCATTGGAAAAGAAGAAAAGCCACCATGGCCGAGCTTTTAAATATGCCATCTTTACAGCAATTGATATTTGATTCTCTTTTCAAAGTTTGCTCTTTCAACAGTCAAACATTCGCTCTCTTTATCAGCTCATGGACAGATCTCTCTATATATATATATATATATATATATATATATATATATATATATATATATATATATATATATATATATATATATATATATATATATATATATATATATATATATATAGAGAGAGAGAGAGAGAGAGAGAGAGAGAGAGAGAGAGCCGATAAAATGGGAATATATTTAACAAAATTTGGGGACAAGAAGTCCCCTAAATACAGAAGCAATCCGCAAAAAACACACCGCAAAAACATACACAGGAAAATGAAATATACAATACAATGCACAGAGAAGAAGAGAGAAGAGGAAAGACGAAGCGGCACAGTCACCCAACCGCAGTCCTGCAACGGCGCTTTAACCGAATGGCAAACTGGACATCCCCATGCACAAGACGAGCGACAGAATCTGACGAAGAGAAGGAGCCCCTGAAGACCCTGTTGTTGCGCTCCACCCAAATGCGCCACCAAGCTGAAATGAGCCACAGCCTCCAGACATGACCCCATGAAGCAGTCAGGTGGGGGGAAGGACAAAAGAGGAATAGAAGACGAATGGATGGTGGGTTTGGAAGACTACTAGCTAGGGAAGGCCAAGTGGAAGCAAGGACACTAGTGAAAAAAGGGCATGAAGTGAAAAGGTGGACTCGAGACTCAGTCGCGACGAGACATAGGGGACACTGGTTAGCCAAACTGACGCCAAGACGCTGGAGGTGGTCAAAAGTGTTGATATGGCCAGTCAGAAGAAGCCAGGCAAAAGCAATGGCACGAGGGGATGGGCCAGGAGACCAAAGAGACCGGGGAGGGAGTGATGCGACAGAAGGACCAAAAGAAGCCAGGTAGCAAGAAGAAAAAGTGAACTCACGGGTAGGTGAAAGAGGCCAGGATGGGGATGTGGACGAAGAGAGGTCAGCAAGGCCGAGGAAAAGAGGAAGGACGGAAAGCATGCCAGACCAAAAGTTAGAGGGGGAGGTGTGAGAGATGGAACTATGCCAGACGCTAGGGGAAGGTAGGTCGAATTTTGAACTAATGAATTGGGTGATGGGAGAACGTTCAGTTGCTAACCGCCACCACCAAGAACACAGAGACGACTCGCATGCCCGACTAAGGTTGGTAACCCCAGCACCCCTAAGAAGACGTGGAAAGGCAACCACATCCCAATGCGCGAGGCGATCAGAAGGTCGATCCCCATCCCAAACAAACTTACGGATAAACTTATCAAACCTACGCAAAACAGCCACAGGAGGCCGGAAGACGGACAAACCATGGAGGGGGATCGACGCAAGGCAGTGCTTAGCCAGAGTAATCCGACCTGGAAAAGAAAGCAGCTTTCCCTGCCAACACTGAAGGCGATCCGAAAGCTTCTGCTCCAACCCATCCCAAAAAGAGGGAGCAGGAGGCGACAACGTGATTTGAAGTCCCAAATAGTCCATGGGCAGGCTAGAAGCCTTACACCCAAAGCAAGCTTCCGCAAGAAGCACTGTGGCCGGGTCCGCGTGAATGAGGGAAAGGTGACACTTGGCGGAATTGATAGAAAGACCCGAGATGAGCTCAAAAACCCGAAGGATGAGCCAAGTTCTCACAATCTGCTGACGGGAAGCACCACCGAACAAAAGAAAATCATCAGCATACTGAATGGTTGAGAAGGACGGTAAGTGGGAGAGCGAATGAGGTGTGAGGAAGCCAACGACCGTAGCGTGATGGAAAAGCGCCGAAAAACTCTCAGCAACTAAGTTGAAAAGCAAGGGCGATAACGGGCAACCTTGACGGAGGCCACGCTCGAGACAGAAGAAGTCGCCACACTTCCCATTGAAGGAGACCGCAAGCTGGGCCCCAGTGACAAGCGACATGATCCATTGTCTAAACGAAGGACCGAAAGCAAGACGGGTGAGGAGGTCAGAAAGGAACTCCCAGCTAACCGAGTCAAAAGCCTTAGAGATGTCCAACTTAAGGATGAAAGAAGGTAGTCGAAGACAGTAAAAGGAGTGAACAACCTCATTGGCTAGGACAACCGCGTCCTGCAGACGCCGACCCTTGACGA